>JANTFE010002172.1:9147-22507 GCA_027562315.1 Costus pulverulentus
TCGCAACCAGGTACAGATGCATTACAGTCTCTTTGCCGAACTGATATCCGATTGGTCAAGTGTGTCACCACTTGTTTCCATCCAATCTCATGGCTATGACTAAATCAGATCTAACCTGGGTATGGCCATACACTTTCAGTCATAGAACCATAGAGGAGCTCCATGGATATCAAGCTTCCCTTAGGAAGGGGAAAATCCTATGTCTATGCATTGACCTTCTCATATGGGTCGTGACATGCCCAATGACAACCGTTATTACCTCCCAACTACGGCAAGGCGTTAGGTTGTATAAAAGCATATCCCTAACCACATAGAATGGCCAATGACCTCAAGTCAAGGGATCAATGCATCTTCTATCACTTGTGAGGATAACTCGTGACACCAAGTCATTGCCTCACAGCGGGTCGGTCCAGTATATCTACCACTGATATACCCATATGCCTGCATTAGCACCCCGTGCCTAACTAGCCCATATACCAGTCTTACAAGTACCATAGCTGTCCCATATCCACTAAGGTACATTGACTAGGGACAATAGTTTGAGCACATATCCAGTCTGTCTCCATGGACATTATCATATAAGTACATGTTCACAGATGTAAACAAATAATGATAACGACAATGCCAGTATGATATAAATATCAATGTCAAGTAGTACAAGTAACGGACCAGAATTAGGTCCTTAGGGCATATACACCAAGAAGACTTTGCTCGACATGGTTCATTCGATGATGAGTCATGCAACTCTTCCTAACGGACCAGAATTAGGTACTTAGGGCATATACACCAACAAGACTTTGCTCGACATGGTTCATTCGATGATCAGTCATGCAACTCTTCCTCCTTATTTCTAGGGTTTTGTACTAAAGATAGCTTCTTATATACTAAATAATGTTCCATCTAAAATTGTCTCCAGACCTATGATTTATGGACTAGGTGATGACCTAACCTATCATTCATCAAGGTTTGGGTTTATGAGGCATTTGTTAGATACCATGATTCTAATAAACTAGATCCTACATCTGATAAATATGTGTTTGTGGGGTATCAAAAGGAAATAAAATGATACTATTTCTATAATCCCACTGAGAATAAAGTATTTGTTGCTCATTGTGCTATCTTCCTTGAGAAAGAATTTCTCATGAAACTAGTGAGAGAAAGTTTGACTTGGAAGAAGTATAAGGCCAACCACAAGATATAGAGATTGAGATGAAACTAAAGCCACCATCACATGTTGTCAGCCAACCTAAGGGTCAAAACACATAGGCTCTATGTAGGTCTAGAAGAATCTATCATGAGCTCGAAAGGTATGGGCACTTCAGACTCTATGACTAAGGCTGAGTATGTTGCAGCTTCCGAGGCAGCCAAATAAGTAGTTTGGATAAGGAAGTTCATCAGTGAACTTGAAGTGGTTTCAAGTGTTGTGGATCCCATTGAGCTCTATTATGATAACAATGGAGCTATTGCACAATCTAGAGAAACAAGGTCTCAGTAGAAGTCCAAATGCTTCCTCAGGCAGTTTCTGTTGGTGTATATGCCCTTAAACCCTTTGTTGGTCTATCTTTTGTACTACTTGACACTGATATTTTATACATATCATTCTGACATTGTTGTTATTATGCTATGTTTACATCTGCGACTATTCAATTGCATGATAATGTCCCTGGAGACAGATTATATTTGTGCTCAAACTTATGTCCCTAGTCAAGTACCTGAGTAGATTAGGGACAGCTTTGGTACATGTAGACTAGTATGTGGGCTAGTTAATGTTGTATTCCACAAGTGCACGGATACTCGAAGTAATAAAGAAAGATATCGAACCACAAAGACTTTATTGTTAAGTACCAAATAATTATTTCCTTACTAGCTAAGTGAACCAAATTTGATAGAAGTAACTATTCAGAGAATATGCTAAAGAGATAATCAGAGAGAAACATTGGGACTAGGGTTTCATCCTCCTTAATTCCAATGACCAGACATAAATAAAAGGTCGTCAGACTAATCTTATCATGATAAAGACTTAATTTGCTTCATAAAGGGATCATCTCACTTTCGTGCAGACAATCATGCAGGGATCAATTCTCGCTTTCGTGCAAGATCTATCCCAACGCTAAAGATAAGTAAATCATCAATCAAAGAACTCAAAAACCACTTTCGTGCATCCGAATTCTAAGTTGATTGTCTCGAGTGGAATCTCAATGATCACTTTGGTGCATCCGACATCAACACAGGTTCTACCCATGGTTTTCCGACGACTCAATCTTCACTTTCGAGCAAGATCAAATCAAGTCTAACACAATAATTCATCCTAGATTCAAATTATTAAACATGGGAGTAAGATCACTAAAATCAAATAATAAAGAACTAGCCTAATTTCTTACGGAAAGTTTCTAACAGGCAATTCTAGGGTTCCAAGTTCTCAAGCAATTCACCTTTCGGTCCTTATTGCGAGAACTCTAAAACATGAATAATAACATCAATCTATGGAGAATCAAAGTACAATTATTCACATAAGTAAAATTATCATCATAAAACTATTCTGACGAAGGTAAAAGTTATCTAATCATTAAGAAACCAAAGGGATTACACCCCATGTCCCAAATATATTTAAGCTCACATGGAGGAAGAAATACAATAATCCATTGTTTAGAACGTTCAGAAAACGAAAAGAAGGGAGAAATAATGTTACAACACGGCTGTAATAGAAATTATAGCCGTAATTATGTGAGTGAACAGTGCCAGCGCCACTCTTTCGTTGATTTCTCCTCCAATCGAACTCCTCTTGCTCTGAAACTTTTGGACTGTTGTCTCCTCCTCCAAACGAAGCTTCTGTGTAAAAATCACAGCCCGAGGTTGATGGGGGGGGGGGGGGGCAAGACCAGCTCCACGGAGGTCCACTAGGATCCAAAGGAAACCTCTCAGGTTTGGGTTTTCTCCATAGGATCCTACTTTCCTTATTTGCATTGCATCACATCATGATAGGTTAGATCCACCCCCAATCCAACATGTAGTTACATGTAGGTTTTACTTTCCTGTTTAAATAAAATGTTGCATCATGGTTGGTTAGAAGCATAGCACGTGTATTTGCACCTACAATACATAGGCAAATTCAACTCATAACCCACTCACCTAGTGAGTTCCAAAGAAGGAAAGTTCAGCTTCAACTCAGTTCAAGCTTCTATCACTTTGAAGACTTGAGTTAAAGGGGTTTCATAAAGCCTCAACCACCTTGCCAAATCAAGCTATGGGCGCCCACATCAACATTCTAGAAATCGGTCACAATCTAGATCCACCATTTACTCTCCAAATCAAGGAATCATGAGAAAGGTGCCTAAACACTTGGAGCAACAATTCAAATCCTTCTCCACAATTGGAAGCCTCATCAATGCTCAAACCGCCCACTCATTAAAATTCGAAGGTGCACCAGCCCCTTGAATTTGAAATTTGAAAACTTACCTTGAAGGAGCCAGCCAAAGAAGTGAAGACAATTAATAGCTTGTGCACCATTGCCTTGTAATTCATGAATGTTTAATGCTGAAATTTTCCTCCTTATTTTTCTTATGCGCCTAGGGGAGAAAAGACTCATGTAACCCCTAGATGCTTTGCCTATATATTGTAGCCCTCATGCATCATTTGCATCAGCATAGTAATGATATTTGTCGAGTAGTTGCCTAGTAAATTTAGTCTCTTGGTGCTTGTGTCACTAAAGCTTCCTCTCTTCCTCTTTGCGCCTCCATCATCCATCTCTCCACCATAGCCGAGACCTTCACCCCTCCTCCACACCCAACCGAGACCACATCTCCCTCAAGAGAAGCCGAAAGACCAATGATCATCAAGATGAAGAAAATCGCCCTAGAGGCCGAGATTCAACTTGAAAGAACAACCATGTCGCATGCCACCTTGAAGTTGCATCACTAAGATAAGTGTTCTTCCTCCCACACGGTTCTTCCATCTTTTCTTTCAAGTTCCGAGATCTACACCTTGCTTGACTCTTGTAGGAAGGAAGGCGCTTGGATCTTGAAGACCCCCCTTAGGGGCGCAAGCCCTCTCTTCTACACCCCTCCATAACTTAGTTTAGTCTCTCTCATTGTTGAGGCAACAGAACTTGGAGGCTTAACCTCCCTCTTGCACCTTTGCTTTGTAATCTTAGTATTTAAAACCAACTCCCCCACGCCTGTGTGGGTTGCTGTATTGCCTGTGTGTAATCGACACCTTCCATCAGAGTTGGACCGGTGAAGAACGGGAAGGTGACCCCTTCTATTCTCAAGGGGTCCACTGTAAGTCTTCTTTAGTTTTCCAATCATTTCATTTCTGCATTTCATTCCTGCAAGTAGCTGTAATTCGGTTTTCCTATATAAAAATAAAAAAACATTTATTTTCAAACCCGTTAGTTTATCTCAGTTTTCTTACTATTCTATTACAAAAGAAAAACCTTTCAAAGGCGTTGTTTGCATGTTGTGAGCTCACATCAGTTTGGTATCAGAGCATAGGCTCTAGAGTCTATTTTTTAAGCCCAAAACTTATTTTTCTACTACTAGAACGATTCTTGTGGTTTAGGGTGTTTGACACAATTGATTCCATAACGCACTAGGGTTCATACATTTTTTTTGAAATGATATACTCATTTCAAAACTGCGTCATGCAAACTAGAGCTAGAGCCCAACAAGAAAACAATCAACCCATGGATCTTAATGAGGTTTTTAGACAACTTTCCCAACAAATGGCTGACATGAATGCTGGGCTTACCCAACGTATGGATGCCATGAACGACAACTTTGATACTAGGATCCACAATCTTGAGAACCAACAACCAACCCCAAGTCATCCTCCTAGTGAGGCAAACTTGGATCCTTTAGAAGCTTTCAACCGCCAACCTTCTCCCAACCCTATGGTTACTCTACACACTAAGTGGAATGGTCAACATGTTCAAACCCAACCCAATCAAAGACCTAGGGAATTTGTTGTGCACCAAGCTGTCAAAATCAGTCCACCTACTTTTAGTGGATCCTTAGACACTAGGGAATTCCTAGACTGGGTCCCCAAGATAGAGCAGTACTTTGAGTGGAGCCAAGTCCCAGAAAATGGTCAGGTAAGACTTGCCAAGTGTCTTTTAGAAGGACCAGCTAGGTTATATTGGACCCATGTAGAAAGGACCCTCTATCCAACTGAGAGATGGGAAGAGATGCACTGTCGGTTAAGAGATAAGTATGTCCCTCCGTATTATCGAAACAAGCTTCTCGACCAACATAGTAGTCACACCCAAGGTAGCCAAACTATATCTAAATACATGCTCAAACTAGAAGAACTTCTCCTTAGAAGTGAGATCCCTGAGGACCGAAATGTCACCTTGAGTAGGTTTAATAATGGTCTTAGACCCGACTTCAAAAGAAACCGAATTTATTACCATATAGATAGCCTAGAGGTAACCTACCAAAGAGCTTTAGAGGTTGAACAAGACATCAAGACTAGGAGAGAGTTCACACCATCTAGACCTTCCTTTAGAACTTCCCAAACCAATTCCCCGAGCTCAAGCCTACTGAACCTAGGCCAACTCAGCCCATAGGATCAAGTAAACCCATCCAAGCCCCAGGATTCAGTAGAATTGTCTGTCATAACTGCAAGCAACCTGGACACTTAGCTAGAGAATGCACCAAAAGGTTCCTCCTCATAGAAGAAGACATAGAACCTGAGGCAACCCCTGAGACAGAATTAGATCAGGACCCCTGTCTAGAAAATGTAGAGTTTGAAGACCTTGACACAGATGAGTTCACCCAAAACACCTTAGGGGTAGTTAGATGCAACCTAGTCAAACCTGTTCCTACTGAGGATTGGAGAAGGACAAACATCTTCCATACTTACACCAAATGCCATGGACACATGTGCAAGGTTGTAATCGATGGAGGAAGCAGTGTCAATGCTGTCTCTCATGTAGCAGTGGTCAAGATTAAGCTGAAACTAGAACCACACACAAACCCCTACAGCATCTCCTAGGTCAACCAAAATAGTGTACCTGTCACCCATGGATGCCTTGTGCCCCTCCAATTCAGAACCTATCAAGGACAGATCTGGTGTGATGTCATCACCATGGACGTCGCACAAGTCCTTCTAGGTCACCCTTGGCTATATGACATGGATGTGATCCACTATGGTCGCACCAATACTTATGTCTTTAGCCAAGATGGGAAAAAGATTAGGTTGAAACCTACCCTACCCAAGGAGCTTAGAGCCTCAACAAATAAGGGTAAGATGGAGGAAACAAAGTCTAGTGATAGCAAGCCCACCATTCAGCTCATCCGACCCCAAGCTTTCACTAAACAAATCCAAGAGACCCAGCCTATCTACTCCTTAGTCTTTAAGGAATCCAACCCTAACCAAGAGGATAAGCCACCCCCTGAGATAGAAGCCCTCCTCTCTGACTATAGTGAGTTAACCCCAGAGGAGTTACCCATAGGCTTACCCCCTCTTAGGGATATCCAGCATAATATAGACCTTGTCCCCGGCTCAACCTTACCTAACCTTCCCCATTATAGGATGAGCCCCACTGAACATGAGGAACTTAAGAGACAGGTAGATGACCTCCTATCTAAGGGACACATTAGGGAAAGCCTAAGCCCTTGCGCCGTTCCAACCCTTCTTACCCCAAAGAAGGATGGTAGCTGGCTGTTGCTATCACCGCAAGCGCACGGCTATATCGGTGCAGTAAGAATATCGTTCCCACAGGGACGGAGAATCGAGTATCAACAATTCTATCGATCAAAAGCTAGACGATCAAGTTTGGAAGGGTTTTATGCACTAAAGAAAAGAAGTAAAATAACAAACAGCAATCTAGGAGGATTCTAATGACGTACGATGAAAGACGATTGACAATGATTAAAAGACATCATACATCATGGGTTCACCACTCAATTAAATTAAAGGATGTACGATAAATAACTGATAATTGCTACTCATGATATAAAGAAAAATGCTTAGAAAGTAATCACCGCTTCTCAGCGTGTGAAAATAACCCACACCTAGTATAGTAGCCGCCTCTCGACGCGCAACTATAGCATAGATGGATTCAAGCAACCGTGGCCTTTTCCTCGTGTAGGATCCTAGCTCTCGCTACAAACCCTACACGATCGCTCCAAGGAATGTCTGTAATAGTGGGTTCTTCACACATTACTCTAATGTCATTTGAGTGATCAGTTCAAAACAACATGCATATAAATCTCCAAGGAATCGAATAGAGGCCAAAATATAATATTAGAAATATTTTTCATCATCACAATCTAGAAATTTAAGAGAGGGCTACACCCTGATCTCCGACTAAAGAGTTTAAGCTATCATCATCATGGTTTTACACAAAGATATTTCAAGAAAGTACATCAAGGAGAAGAGGGAAAGGGTTAGAATCGAATCAAAACTCAAAGGTAGCCCTTCTTCTTCACTATCAACCCAGATAGAAGCCTCTAAGGATGCTGGTCGCCTTTCCCAAGTCGCCTCCTTCCCTAATCACCAGTCGCCGCAACACACGAACAAGCAAACAACTCCTTCTGGCGGCATCCTAATTTTTCCCCTTTTTGCCCTATATCGCTCTGTCCAAAACCTGGCCAATCCTTCCCGTCAGATGCCACTTCAAATTATGGATCCAACGGCACTGGTTTCGCCCGAATCCGTTAAGAAATGAATAAGTTATGCCCTTTTTAGTGCAGGGGGGTCGCATAGCGGCTGAAGAAAGCTGCGCAGGTTCCACGGGTGTGGTTTTGCGTCGCTGGGTGCCCCGTAGAAGATACTGTGGAGAACCTGACTTGCGACTGCGTTACTCACAGAAAGTTCCTCGGGGTGA
The DNA here is from genome assembly GCA_027562315.1 of Costus pulverulentus. NCBI lineage: Eukaryota > Viridiplantae > Streptophyta > Magnoliopsida > Zingiberales > Costaceae > Costus > Costus pulverulentus. The sequence continues at coordinate 16,976 of JANTFE010002172.1, forward strand.
GGTTTTCATCACTAGGTCCCCCGAGGAAGTTTCTGTGGAAAAGCTGTCTTGCGAAGCTGGCTGCCTCCAGAGAGTTCCTCGGGGTGAGGTTTGCATCGCTGGGTTACCCGAGGAAGTTTCTGTGGAGAAACTTTCTTGTGCTTGTGCAGACCACAAAGAGTTCCACGGGTGTGGTTTTCATCGCTAGGTCACCCGTTAAACTCATGGAAGACTCCGATCAAGCTAAAATTTGGTGTGCTGACTTGTTTTCGCCTTCTGAATCACCCGGTAACCTCAGAATAGTCAAATAAGTGATAGAATAGGGTGATTTAATCTAAAAATCATTGAGAATAGGAAATGGTGAAGATTTCGAAGCAAATTGAGAGATAAGCACAAAAAGTGGACAAATAAGGTAAAAATACTGCGATTCCCACTGAATACCAACAAAAATATACTCGAAAACTCTATAAAAATGCGAGGTATCAAAATCTCCCAGACTTAAATCCTTGCTTGTCCTCAAGCAATGAAAATAATAGAACCAAGTAATAAGAATTAGATACTCAACTTGAGAACAAATTTAGTTGAAAACGCTAAGCTCAAGCATTTCCCATTTAGATTTCAAAATCCAAGCAATTGGTTCATCCTCAAGAATCAAGTAAAAAGATCCGACAGTTGAAACAAGTTAAAGATTCATATCATGTAGGATGCAAAGAACCACAGCGTAGTATATGAGTTTTGTTTACCTTACAAGAACAGCCATACTACTAGTTGGGAAAAGAGAGTACAATGCATGAGATCCCCTCATTATTTGGTGGCCTATCTACAACATAGTTGCTTTGTATTTCTCTCTTTTATCTTTGTTTTTTTTTTGTTTTGTTTTTGTTGTATGGCCTTTAATCGAGTGATGTAAGCAATGTACCTAAACAGTTGTCAACTTCCCTCTTTAGATGTTTCGGTAGGTTGAGAACAAGTTTAGGTTTACATGACTCATGTCTATATCCGTCTTACGGTCTATAGCTCAGCAGAGTCACGTTCCTTAAATCTTTTTCTGCCATCTTTTTTTTTTTTAACAAAATTAGTTGTGTAGTAAGGATGAAATAAAACATGGAAAGGAGGGTATCTCAAACACTGAATCTGTCATCTTCACAAGTAATAAGGCCAACCGAACAAGCTAGCCAAAATCAAAGACATCATTGAAGTTACTAAACATACCGTAGTCAATAAAACTTCAACTAAATCCCAGTATGTTACCCTATGATTCTCATCCATTGGAATTCCCAGATGCATAATTTTATAAATCTAAATAAGGTTGTGAAAAGTCAAAGCATACTCAAGTAAATCATTCACAAGAAGAACAAAAATCATCACATCTTACCAGTTGGACCTATCAACTTCATGATTGAAAACAAGCAAGAAAAGCGCAAGATCACGAATCCACATATTTACTACAGAGAATTCAAGTTTCCAGCATAGCAAGATAGTTGATTTCTTGAACAAAGTAATTTTTTGTCTAACTAATGTAAACGGTAAAAGCATAGTAAAAATCATAAGTTGAAAACTACCCCCCCCCATCACAGCAAAATAAGGTATCGTCCTCGATGCCAAAATAGGAGTACAAGACAATGTACAGAAATGGGGGAAGGTATAGAGAGCTCACAAAGCTAATCGCGGGGGTCATCCCCCGCGTCTTGACGGTCGTCGTCGGAGGCATCAAAGGAGTCCTCAAAAGAATCTGTGACATCGTGCATGTGCTGGTCCTCCTCGTCGTGAGGAGAGCGAAGGAGGTCGTAGATACATTGGACATTGTTCATTAGCACCTCGATTTGGAGCCCCTGGGTCCGTTGGTTCTGCAGTAGTTGTTGGAGGAGCTCATGCGTGGAGGGCTCCTGAGATGATCGAGGGGCAGGCCCCGATGTAAAGGGGGCGGGGGCGCCAGTGGACAGAGCGGGGTCATTAGCAGTGTCATCAATAAGCTTCCAATTTTCTCGAAGGAGGATGGTGGTGCGCGCGGTATTCAGCAACGTGATGGTGCGATGGCTGCCGTGGAGGATGAGATGATAGATGTCGCCTCTACGGAGTATCATTTTCATGGCTATGCAGCATTCCATGTCTAAGCGCCGACTGCCGGTGGCTTCAGGTGTGCCATATGGGTTATGCCCGAGGTGAAGGGCTAGAGGTGTGAGCAATCCACCAACTGCAATAGTGCCCTTCGACGTGCGACCAACATGCTCCAAATGTTTCGCCAGATGGTATCCCGTATTCAGAGGGAACTAGTGCAACATTGCCCACAGATAAATCAGCTCAACGTGCCTGAGCATACAATCACTGTCTCCGCGCGCAAAGATGGTATTGGACAGCAGTCGGTGTGCATAGCGGAGGCAGGGGTTAGAAATTGCACTAGCTCGGGCGTTACTGGAAGAATAGCGCCCCTCTGAGGAAATGGAACTCCAGAATGCATCCTCCCAAGCTCCGCTAGGTTTATGGAGCTCGACGCTCGGGGGAAAACTGTAAATGGCATTAAACTCGTCTAGAGGGAGACGATACTCCGTGTTGTGCAGCCGAAAGCAGATAAGAAACGTGTCGTTGTCGCGTCCCGAATACTTAGTTGAGAAGGAGCTCAGAATCTCTAGAGTGAGCCCAATATGAGTAGGAGACGCCATATTCAAGAAACGATCCCAACCGACATTCCAGAAGAGCTAGAGGATATCGTTGAAAAGCCCCAGCTGCGCCAAGGTGGGCGGGTCCATGTAGCGAGTGTTGACGATCCAACGGCTGGACAGAGTAGAGTATCTGGCCTCATGGGCGGCATCCCGGAACTAAATGGCAACGTCTTCAGCCGCAGGACAGGCGGGAGTGGGCGGATGAGATGGCGAAGCGTGGGGGCTGACTGGTCGCTTCCCCCTTTGGCGCCAGCTGTAGGTAGCAGTTGGAGCAGGGTCGACCGGCGTAGGCGATGCAGGAGTAGGGGGCGAGCGCTTGCGTCGCCGATAGATGGAGGGGCCCTTGGTGACAGAAATCTTGCGGGGAGGCATTTGGAGAGGGCGAGACGATGGGTGAATATTGGCGGCGGCGAAGGTGAAAGGAAATTAGGGCAATTTCTCGGGCAGCGGTTTCGGGGGAAGAAGCGAACGGGGGTAGCGGGATGGAACGGGTTTTAAGCGGAGGGGAGTTTGAGAAGTCAAGTGGAGGGCACCTCCAATTTCCATGGCTGTGGTCTTGTTTGCTTAGCAGGCCACGGAAGATACTATGGAACAACTAAGCTTTAGCTCGCGCTGACTACAGAGTGTTCCTTGGGTGCGGTTTTGATTACTGGGTCCCCCGTGGAAGAAACTGTGGAGAAATTATCTTAAGCTTGCGCAGCTTACAGAGGGTTCCACGGGTGTGGTTTTGGTTGCTGGTTGCCCATGGAATTCTGCAAATAACACGATTGACCCCCAAAAACTCCCAGATCATCCATGGACAATTTCAAACATAGAATTACTCTCCAAGAGGCAATCATAATAGAATAGGAGCAAATACCTCCTCAACACTATCACAAAATCAGCAAAATGTCATCAAAACGTATCACAGAGGAACCGGCTCTAGAAGACAATCAAAATAGTAGCAGCAGTAGGGTGCCGTCATGTGATCTACCCAAAAGGATTAGCAGGTGATCTACATAGGGAAAAATTCCATCCCAGCTGTACCATAATACCATCAAGATGTCATCAACACACAAGACATAAAAACCATAAATGAAAATTCCCTGAAGTAAACCACCGAAGAGTTGGCAAAGCAAACACATGGTGAAGGAGACAACATAGTGGGAAGAAAAGTAAGCAGGTGGTCAACTAACCAAAATACCACCACAACAAGACTAATGAAAACACCGATAAGTAAACTACCAAAAAGGACTAGCAAGACAAGGAAGAAAGCTTGGGTTGCCTCCCAAGAAGCGCCATTTTTAAGGTCTTTGGCTTGACCCTTGTGTCGTGTCAAGGTGGGGCTAAGGGGTCGGAAGGACGGACAACGCTCCGCTTTTCAAGCGACTAATGAACAAAATGTGGAGAGGGTATTTCTCCATCAGAATCATTACGTGGAACGTCCCTCTGGGATTGCATTAGGTCTGATAAATTCTCCCCATACTTTTTGGATATCTGCCCACAAGAAACTCTCAAAACTACATGGTTAGGACCTTGTTCAGGACCAGGACAAGGTGATCCTCCTTCAGGAACAGTAACCAGTGAATTAGATAAGTCTGAACCAATTTCAAAGCCCACTGGGAGTTGAGCGGCATGCTGTGCAAGCGTCATAAGAGAGTCTCTAGAGTATTTCTTTTGACCAGTAGCTTCCAAACCATCACCATCATAATGCTTAGTTGCTCCAACACCATGCTGTCTATTCTCTGATGGTTTTGGTTTTGGAGTCGAGATACCGGCTGCATTTTTCTAGTCATCCAACTCCACTTTGTTTAGCCTGACTTCCTCATTTGCAACATCCATTGGAATGATATTTGGGATAGTGGTTGGACTATTGATATTTTCTGACTTACTAATAATTCCGTGTTTGATCTCAGGAGCTTTATATGGATTTTAGAGGTCAGATGCGCCAACACCATTAGCTTTGGAAAATAATTCTTTTCTATCCTTCTTTTTAGATGTAATCTTAGGCTTCCATGTTTTAAATGAAGGCTTCTCCTTTTTCCCTGAGCGGGTAACAGCACCCAATCCATCACTAGAATCAAAAACTTCAGGTTCTGACTTATTTTCCACATTATGCAAGTGCAAGTTCTCTTGAACCTTGTCGGCCAACTTATCCTTTAGGGCACTTGTTTCTCTCTGAAAGTGGTCTTTGTCAAAATCATGCTGGGAAACTTTCTCTATAAGTCCAAGATTTTCATATTTAAGCTTGTTTAGTTTCTCATAATGAAGATCTTTTTCGGATCTAATCATTTCACCCTTTGAATAGGCTTCAGATAACTTTTTGCATGACTCCTCTAAATTAACCTTGACCATATGAGAAGAATCCCCAATGTTCTTGATCTTCATTTGTAGTACATCTCTTTCCTGCTGAACCACGATAAGTAAATTTCCTAGCCATTCAATCCTGTCCCCTGGGTCCAACATGCTCGATTGTGGAGGCATCTCGAATTTATTAAGCATTTTCTCCCATTTCTGCACAAGGCAATTTCTCTGAACTAGGGATTGCTCCAGCATATCATTGTGCTTAGCTAAATCAGAAAACTTTCTTTCAAGTGTCTCGTATTTAGCTTTCAATTCATTAAAATCTGAATTAGAAATTGCCCGTGGGCCATCTCGCCAAGAATCCACGACCATAAAACCGGCATTAGGAGTGTTGGGTCCCCTTCATGGGGGAGCGCAAGCGGATAAAGCCCCTTGTAAAGGGGGGCGCAAATGCAATTTTAGGGGTGTCACCCTCAAGACAGCATGTAGATCATATGGTTAGCTTATGTATAAGCGAAAGGATCTTTAAAGGAATCATACCAACGCCATGAAGTTGGATGTCGGCTTGGAAGAAGAGAGCAACTTTGATCTCCTCCAAAAGTTCACACAC
>JANTFE010021648.1:0-21705 GCA_027562315.1 Costus pulverulentus
GCCCTAATCAATCAAATATGATCAGACCAGATCTCACTTCCAATCAGAGTCTAAACTCCTTTAAACTGAACCAAAACAATTCAGTCCACACGATCTGACATAAGTGAGTCATATCACCAAATTGTGTGACCCTGAAGGTTTCCTTTAAATGTCGGTAACGATAACTTACGTTGTCACGACCAGTGAGGGGTATCTAGCAACACATCACTGTCTCCCGATATAAAGGAAAGAGTCTTCCAAGACTACGCCCAAACCACAGCACAAGTGTGAATCAACCTCACAAGGCATGCATGTATCCTTTGCCACTGGATGTTCTTATTGGACAAGCGGGTCAAGCTCGTAACTCCAATATGATGAGCATGATTAGATCAGGTGAACATAGTCACCTGGGTATGGCCATACACTTTCTCAATCATCTCATCTAGGGGGCCCCTGTAGAACATCATACTCCTTCAACAAGGAGACGGCAATCCTTATATCTATCACTAGTGTCTCAACCTGACTCATGATCATTATCCAAGATAGTCTATAACCATTATGTTTCAAATGATATTGAACTACCTCAAAACAATGACAATAATCATTTAGAAACACAAGTGATCTCAAGTCAGAGGACATGTGCCACTTGGTGCAAACAAGGAATATTCACATTGTGACAAGCAATTGAATATCCTAGTAGGGTCTGTCCAGTACATCCAATGTACCCATGAGTCTACATCTTATTCCATGCTCGAAGCATCCTATAAGATTAGAACACATATTAGTCTCAATCATATCAAGGCTGTCTCATGTTCACCAAGATATCTCGACTAAGGACTTCACTGCATGTCAGCCTAGCTGAACAGCATCGAGACATTATTCAGAAGTATACTTATTGCAGCAGACAATGTAACATACTGAATAACAACCATTGCCTTTATAAACATCACAGTTTATACATGATACTGTTACAATCCCAAGGCCTCAAACATTAGCCTTAAGAGCATACCCCAACAGCGGATGCATCTGATGAGTTGGAGATGATCTTTTGGGATGATGTTGCGTTTTGACTTTTGTTGACCCCGGTTGACCCTCGGGTGACCACATTTGACCTCGATGCACTGGGTCCAGTCGATGGGTCAAATGTCGCTAGATTTGTCCGGTTGATTGTCAATGTAATTTAAATGCAACACATGGGACCACAACTTAAGTGAATTAAATGAATATTTATATTCATTTTATTACAACTTAAGTCATGGGGGCCACACGCAACTTAAGTGAATATTTATATTAAATATATTCATCACTTAAGTTGCGGATCCGCATCCATTAAGCAATAATGGATCTAGGTGCTAATTAATTATGAATTTTCGTAATTAAATAGAGCCCTAGACGAAATCATCACACAACTCTTTTCTAACCTAGCCGCCCACCTCATCATCACTCTACTCTGACACATTCGGTGGATCACTCGTAAGGAAGCCTGGCTCTTAGGGTTATCCTGTTTTGGGCCAACGCTTCCGCTGTTATCAAAATTTAAAATTGGCCCGGAGATACCCAACACTATCCCACCACGAGAGGAGAAATTATCCCTTCCATATATGGGTCTATCTCAGTCATGTGAAGAGAGCAAAGAACCAAAAGAAATTGAATAGAGGTAAGGAACCAAAGACCTACAATTTTTCTACTTAGAAAAACCGTGAGCATGCAAGTGTAATTTTTGAAAAACTACATGGCATGTGAGCATAGAAAAGCATGGAGAACATTGTTAGAAGCTCGTAAGTAGCTCTAATACCACTGTTGGGAAACCCTAGGGATATTTACGAATTTTTTTATCAAACAAAACATACACACAGGGGAAGCATATCCCCGAAACAGGCCGGTCATAAAAACCCAATGGATTGCTCTTACGAGGGGGTCGACACAATGTACTAAGAAAGTACCTGGAGCAAGTGCAAGTCGATGTCGTGGTAGGCGCCCAAGCGTGCACCCTCTACAGTCTCACACACACGGATGCCTCGAGTCCTCTTCTTCTATGCCCGGTGCTAGCCTCCGGAAAAAGATCCAAGCCGTATGGTACCTCCTAGACAAATTGCGCTTCCTTCAAGGATGGATGCGCCAACAAGGAGGTGATAGAGAGGAAGCTGTGAAGTCCAAGTCACACTTGCGCCAAGAGGAGAAGAGAACAAGACTTGTGGCTATGTGATGGAAGAGGAGTTGGGCCAATACACCCTGCTCGTGCCCTTCAATTATTCACGCCAATTGTTGTTGTATCTTCTCTTGATCTCGCATATATGTGTATATATTAGCAAGAGTGGGCGGCAAGACAAAGCGATATGCGCAAGTCACAAAAAGAGGGGCAGCTAGGGTTAATAGAGGGAGCAATGAGGGTTAGAGGTAAGGAAAGTCTCCAAGACTTTACCATAAACCTCTTCCCCTCTTCCATATGCGCCAAAGACTTACTATACAAGTCCATTCAGCCATATTTGTCCTAAGCCTTGCCTTAGAGGCAAGGTTTGCATCCAAGGATCAAAGGGGAGGCGCCAATTGCTTCCTTATGAAGCAAATTGCGCCAACTCCTCTCCATTATGCCCATAGGCGCCAATGGGGGAGATTTCTCCCCATTATACCCTTAAACCCTATTCTCACTTCATGATGACTTGTTATTGGGCTTCATTAGGTAATGAGCTAGCCCAAACTTCATTGCACGAGTTGATTAAGTCACTGGATCCAACCCAATGCAACCCTAACTCAAATGTGACCAACCATGGTCAAATTTGAGTCAAACTGCCAATAATGAAGTTTGGCTCCAATAAGTCTCTTCCATCTCATCAGGCCCATTGGTGCTAATGAAATTTCCCAAATAGATCCGTGCTATCCAATAACTCGATCATAAGGCTTCCCGATCAATACGAGAACTCGAGTATCAAGGTGTGTGACCCTATAGGTTCCTCTGACGTTGGCAGTACTAACCTAAGGTCACCACAAGTAGTGAGTGGCACCTAGCAGTGCATCGCTACTACCCAAGTCATCGGAATAGATATCAACATCGACATCCCCATCATCGCAACTAGGTACAGATGCATTGCAGTCTCTTTGCCAAACTAATATCCGATTGGGCAAGTGTGTCACCACTTGTTTTCACCCAATCTCTTGGTCATGACTAAATCAGGTTCTCACCTGGGTATGGCCATACACTTTCAGTCATAGAACCATAGGGGGGGCCCCATGGATATCAAGCTTCCCTCAGGAAGGGGAAAATCCTCTATCTATACATTGACCTTCTCATATGGGTTGTGACATACTCAATGACAACTGTTATGACCTCCCAACTATGGTGAGGTTTTATGTTGTATCAAAGCATGTCCCTAACCATATAGAAGAGTCAATGACCTTAAGTCAAGGGATCAATGCATCTCCTGTCACTTGTGAGGATAACTCATGACACCAAGTCATTGCCTCACAGTGGGTCGGTCCAGTATATCTACCACTGATATACCCATATGTCTGCGTTAGCATCACATGCCTAACTAGCCCATATACTAGTCTCACAAGTATCATAGTTGTCCCATATCCACTAAGGTACATTGACTCGGGACAAGAGTTTGAGCATAGATCCAATCTGTCTCCAGGAATATTGTCATTTAGAACACAATCGTAGATGTACACTAAACATGATAACAATAATGCCAGAATGATATGTAAGAAATATCAATGTCAAGTAGTACAAAGATAGACCAAAACTAGGTCTTAGGGCATAAACACCAACAGAGGTGTCACACATACCTGAGGTGTCTGTCCCAGACCTGGCACCAGCTAATTCACCGGAGATACATCTACCGTCACCCGAGTTATCTCTAGAGCAGTCACTAGCTGCATCATCAGAGCCATCATCATCGGAGTTGTCTCCTCCAGTGCCAGAGCTTGCTATTATTGAGAGGAGACAAGCGAGATCACCACCTCCTCTCATAGTTCCTTATCCACGATAGATCAGATATAGGAGTAGGGACTAGGAGAGGAGATATAGAGCCATGACTTTCAAGGGGTCCTTAGCACATGATACAGGGATGACCAAACATTGCAGACCCTTAGATTGTTTGATGACATCTAGTGGATGTTCTCAAACATAGGGTGGCAGGACTTTTATCAGCAGAGACATCCCACATATATTCACCTCACCCTGGAGTTTTTCAGTTCTATCCAGATTACTTTGCATAATTACGATGATAGGGATCCAGGATGTATGGCCTTCCGGTTGGGGAACCAGGATCACGTTCTTACCCTTGATCAGATTAGTCATATATTTGGGTTCCTTGCCGGCGGCACTCAACACCGCCCCTATGAGTACACCGATAGGACTTTCTGGTAGCAGATATCAGGAGAGGGAGAATTTGATCCAAGGACCTCCAGAGCTATGCGTCTGTCCAACCCAGCACTCAGATATGTGTATCGGGTACTCCTACACACTATATTTGGGCGAGCAGAGAGCGACGGGATGGTTAGAGCTTCAGAGCTATTTTTCTTTTGGGCCATGTTGACTGGATTCCACGCTAGCACCTCATTTTACCTTGTGAAGCAGATTCATAAGATAGCTAGGGCGCGGAGAGGAGTTCTTGTTATGGGTGGTCTGATTACCACCATTGCCCTTGCCCTTGGTCTTGATCCTTCAGGGTTGAATGAGGCTAAGGGCAATTCGAGATTAGATATGGACGCCTACATTGCTATTAAGATGATTACAAGGATTGGGAGCTCGTATCATCTTATATTCAGGCACATAGATATTACCATGAGGCTGCCGAACATGAACCACATCACGGTTCATGTTTAGCAAAACTGGATTTGGATCTCACACAAGGTGGGGGAGGTCCTAGAGAGGCAGCCTCACCTCCTTCGTCACCGCCGAGGATTTCCGAGCCTACTCCTCCAGTTGAGCCATCTACCTCTGCTAGGCCGTCTATATCTATTGGACCATCTACGTCAGCACCACCAGATCCTTCCTTGGAGCAAATATGAGCCGAGCAGCAGAGGATGCACGATGACATATCATGCTTGGAGCAGGGACAGACGAGGACACTTGAGTCTATGCGCACAATTGAGGAGTTATTGCGGCGGCATCTCCCTTCTTCATCGACACAGCATACTAGGGACGACGAGGAAGAGGACTGTGAGCATACAGTGACAAATTGAGGATTTTTGTGAGTATCTCAGTTTTCTATTTGTTCTTATATGTTGAGTATTATTGTTTGATATTTTCTAGTGATATCTCACATATATCTCCCTTGCGAGTAGGATCTATTAGAGTTGGCGCTGATATAGCCACACACCGTTCTTTTGAGTTTTATTTGTGTGTGTTCATTGTATTCTAATATTCTATGTTGTATTTTTGGATTTACACAAGATATTTGATACTTGAGCTGATATTGTGCATATATGATGGTATTATACTTTTAGGTGTTGTACATGGTTGGATTGTGATGGTATTGTACATGTTAGTCACTTATCATATATCTATGATGCTCAGTGATGGTTTGTGATGTTATGCTAATGATTTGGTTGATTTTGAATGATATCGATATAAGTTTTGATATTTGAGATGAATAGTATTTTTGAAATGGTAAATATGATTTGGATGATAAAACATGATGGTATTTGATATTTGAGACTTGTTTACTGTGCAAAATGTTGATATCTATGATGTGAAACAGTTTTTGGATTTTTCTGAGTCATGTTTACCTATTTGATATAACTGTATAGGGTTTCACTGACATTTTAAGGGGAACTCTTGCAAAAAAAGTTTTGAAATCTATCATTCATTGATTTTAATGTTTATGTATATGCAACAATTTAAGTCTAGAGTTTTCCCCATATACTTAGCTCTTCTTCAAACTTTATAGGTATGTATCTTGAATGTTTATGATTATTAAGGATGATCAAGTTTGTTTTATCTTTAATTCTGAACTTAGGAAACTATTTGAGTATTTGATTTAAAGACTTAGGGAATTTCTGAAATTTCATGTGGACTTTACTCGTAAATTGTTATAAATTCATGCGACGTGTGAATAGTATTTTTATACTTGAAATTTAATTTATCTATCCTTGCTTGATGGTAAATTTTATGAATAGGAAATTGGTGATTTTTCTTTAAATTGAGATTTGCTCCAACTCCTCTAATTGAGTAATATAAAGTCATGAGTTATATTATACCATGAGCTAGTATACTTTAAGTCTATTGCGATCAAGTAACAGAGGGAAATCTTTAAAATAAATATTTATCCCTCTAGCAGAATGATCGATAACGATTTAAATATCATGCCACTAGCCGGCTTTCTCCATAAAAAAAAGAAGAAAAAGAGAAAGGTGTAGTTCAAGTGGACAACTCCACTGACCTTAAGATTTAGACTATGAGATAAATTATATTGCTCTATGGTATACTTTAAACAATGTTATGATGCTAACAGGAAAGGGCATATAACCGTTTAAAGACCAAATTGCTCTAAAAATCTCTTATCTTTAACATCACCAAGATTCTTGAAATAAATTTTTGTCTATTGAGTAATGTGGATTTATTAAGATAAGAGTATTTGATACTTAGTGCGTGAAGAATGAATGTTATGACATGAACTATGAATTTTATCTCTCTTAGATTGTAAACTCTTGAGAATTTATCTCTATTATGATTTTTCTTGAAATTACTTGAGTTCTGAAAGATTGATTGCTTGAATTGTAGAGTAGGGACATTATTAAGGAGAGAACAAATAAGATTGTTCCTTATCTTTGCATTCTTCATACATTTCAGAATATTGCTTGAGGACAAGCAAAGCTTTAAGTCTAGGGTATTTTGATGCGCTGCATTTACATCATCTTTTTGCCTGTGTTTTATGTGATATTTAGGCTTAATTTTATGATTTTATACCAATTTTTAGTATTTTTGTTTTACATTGTATGGAATCTTCACTTTTCTTGGTTTTATTTAAAATGCAGGTAAAATAGCTTAAAATTGATGGATTTCACGAGTTTTGAAGCCATAGCACAATTCCCGAAGAAATTGCGAGGTCGCACGTCAAATTTGGAGAGAAAATAGTGTTAAACGTGACTTTCACGGCCTTGGCCGTCAGTTTCACGTTCAAAGGGTGAAAACGCAGCTAAGTAAAAAAATTCACATAAACTTTCATGGGTGAGGCCATGAATCCTTCACGGTCCATGAATCTTTCTGTATACATAGGGCTTTATTCACAGAAACATTCGCGGCCGCAGCCATGAACAGTTTACGGGCCATGAGTTTTTCTGTCCCTTCGTGTTTTTTATTAGGGAATACTAAGTGTAGTTTAAAAATTTTGCAATCCAAGGACGCAACGGAGACATATTACACCCGAAACATATTCCTATGTCTACGGATCCATGCGAGAAAGATAACACAAGGATGTGTTAGAGATTGTACCTCTATTGCTTGTCCAGTTGATGAAGCCAAGTTTAAGACGATCAAGTGTTTATCCTCTACAAGTCTCCACGCATCGACCTTCTCAATGTTGCTCCCTTCCTCGCTTGGTGCTAGCCTCGGGAAGAGAAGATCACCTCTTGGATTCTCCTTCTTCTTCCTCCTTGCTCTTCACGCCAACAAGTCTCCTTGCTTGGAGACTCTCGGCCAAGAAGGGAAGAGGATGAAGATGGTGGTACAACACAAGAGGAAGAGGGCGGCTAGGGCTTCCAATGCTTGCGCAATTTCAAGTTGAAGTTGCCTTACCCATGGAGGGAATCACCGTGTATCCAAGAGGGGCGCATACCCCTTCTTTTATAACCAAGAATGACTCACCACCTCTTATCCTTCCTTGTTTGCTCTTGATGCAATTCCTCCAAGGAATTGCCATAAGATTTCAGCCACATCCCTTCTTGAATTGGCGCAACATGAAGCTTGGAAAAAATCAAGTTTCTTGCCTTATCAAGAGAGTGAGTTTGAGATCAATTCAAATTAAGACTTTCCTTATATCATTGGTGCAACCCTTGCTAAAATTAATCAAGCCCTTAACGCCAACAAATTAGTCCTATGCGTCCAAGATGGTTTCCAATTATGAAAACTGAATTCCATAAGGATTCATACATGTCTTTGGCACAAATTCCATATATGGAGTTATGCCATGCGCCAAGTATAAATCCTACTCCCATTAGGATTCCAACTTACCTCAATTAGATTTAATCCACAAGTCCTAATTGGATATGGATTTCATCTCTAATTAGGTCTTGGATTTAAATCCTTATTGGATTAGGATTTGCGCCCACCACAATGGGCCAAACCCAATTCCAATTGCTCTTAGGATTTGAATCCTTATTGAATTAGGATCTGCGCCCAACACAATAGGCCTTATCCAAGTTCAATTCATCTTAGGATTTGAATCCTGATTGGATTAGGATTCCAATTCCTAATTAGTTTAGGATTCCAACTCCTAGTTGGATTAGGATTCCAACTCCTAATTAGATTAGGATTCCAACTCCTAGTTGGATTAGGATTTGAATCCTAATTGGATTAGGATTCTAACTCCTAATTGGATTAGGATTTGAATTCAACATGATTTATAATTCCAAGTCCAAATTTAACTCACATATAGTGTACAAATTTGACTTGGATTTATTTATAAATCCTTGAATCCTAATTGGACTCAGATTCGACCATGAATCTGTCTTGGACTCAGAATCAGATTGAACTCAAGTTCATTCCAAGATATCCTGATCAAAATACAACGTCAAGAGTCTATTGCGTTGGACCCCGTAGGATCCATATGACGATGGCAATGATGATAAAACATCATAAGTAGTGAGAGGTATCTTCTTCATACAAAGCCAACCGGGAACCTAGCAACACATCACTACTACCTAGGTCATAGGACTAAAGTGATCTGGCAATAACTCCCTAACAAGCAACGAGGATTCTCATGCATTATAGATCCCTTTGCCTGAACTGATATCCTGTCATTGGATTAGTCTCATATTTATTAATCCAATTTATTGGTCATAACTCAAATAGTATGGTCATACATTCCTGTCTTGCACCAATGAGGTGGGGCGCCCCATGTGGATATCATGCTTCCAATTAAGGAAGAGACAAATCCTACTATTAGGCATCTATGTCTCTATATGACTTATGATATGCCCAATAACAGCCGTTTTGGTCACCCATTTACGGAGAGACATAAGACTGTATCAAAGCATACCTGTCATCATATCTAGACATGAATACCTCAAGTCTAAGGATCAATGCTAACCTCTTGCATGTGATATTGACCTGTTGACTAGACAAGTCAATCCTCATGGTAGATCACTCCAGTGCAACTAATGCTGAAGCACCTGTATGTCTGCGTTACTGTGCCTCGCACTAACCATCCCATACACTAGTCTCACATGTACCAAAGCTGTCCCTTGTCTGCTAAGGTACCTCGACTAGGGATTACTATGAGATTAACTCATAGTACCAAAGCTGTCCCATCTATGTGATATCCTTGTCTGCTAAGGTACCAAATTCTATTATGATAAAGGGATAATTTACTTTGTAAAGAGATTAACTCACTTTCGTGCAGATAACCATGCATAGACCAATCTTCGCTTTCGCACAAGATTTATCCCAAGCTAATGATAAGTAAATCATCAAACAAAGAACTCGAGGATCACTTTCGTGCATCCGAGTTCTAAGTTGATCACCTCGAGTGGAAACTCAAGGATCACTTTCGTGCATCTGAGTCTCAACACAAGTTCTACCTATGGTTCTCCAACGATCCGATCCTCACTTTCGTGCAAGATCTCCATGTTTGACACAATAACTCAATCCTAAGTTCATAATTATCATCATGGCAATTTAAACTACTAAAATAAAGAAATAAGAACTTAACCTAATTTCTTACGGTGAGTTACTATTAATCAATTTTAGTGTTCCAAGTTCTCGAGCAAATCACCTTTCGGTCCTTATTGCGAAAACTCTAAATCATGATGACAAAAAGTAAAGTAAGGAGAATCTTAGAGCAATAATTGCATAGGCAAAATTATCAAAATAGAATAATCATGATGAAAGTAAAAAGTATCTAGTCATTAAGAAAATTGAAGGGAATTACTCCCCCATGTCCCAAAGAGTGTTTAAGCTAGCATGGTGAAGAAAATACAATATTCCATTGTTTAAGAAGATCAAAAATCAAAGGAAAAGAGGTTTTAGGAAAATACACTATGGCTGTGAAATTAAACACAGCCGTAATTTGCAAAGGGGCGTTGTGAACAGTGTCGACGCCTCCTTTTTCCTCGATTTCTCCTCCAATTGATCTCCTTTTGTTATCAAACTTCTGGTACGTTGTCTCCTCCTCCAGGCGAAGCTTCAGTATCAATTTCTCCACCAGAGATGCTCTGGATTTGTCACGGTGGTGAAACCCTAGGCGGCGGTGTGTAACTCGATTTCTCCCTATACAGTTGATAAAAATTGGGGCTTTGGTGTCTTCTTGATCCTCTCATTGAAAGCTCCTTTTCTCCTTTTTACAGTTTTTAGTTTAAGACCTTGGATCGTTCGCAATCTTCTCCGAAAAAATTGGACTTCAAAATTGACCTCGGAGTCGCATTCAAAAGCAGAAATACAGCAGTGTAATATTTCATGGCAGTGCCGTAAAATCGCTTGCGTTCTCTGATCTGATGTTGTCTGGGAAATACGGCACCGTAAAATGGTTCACGGTACTGCCGTAAAATTGGCTAAACTCTCTGGTCGAAATTTTCTGAAAAATACGGCTCGTGTCAAAGTTTACGGTAGTGCCGTAAAATCAGGAATTGTCTCTGTTCTGAATGTGCTTCAAAATACGTTAGTGTTAAGTTTTACGGCAGTCCCATATTTTTCATTAAATCTTCTGGTCGGAGATTCCACCAATTTATGGCAGTGCTCTGATATTACAGTATCGTACGAAAATACGGTACTGTAATATAGAATACTACACTGCTGTATTTTGGTTCGTTGCTCCGTTTTGTGTGAAATTTATCATATGATCTTCTCTTGATGATGGTAAATCTTCCATGTATTTGATTTTGCCTAAAAACGCTTCAAAATAGTGCCTTTTTACTTGAAAATCATCAAAAACCAAAATAGAAGTAAATCTTGCAATATTTGATAAATTTAGCATAAAAACAAGCAAAAGATCTTCAATTGAGAATGAAAAGATATATAAAATGATATAAAATATACTATATATTTCGGTGTCATCAAGCCCCAAAAAGAGGGAAGTAAATTTGCATGACTTTTCAAAGATGGAACCATATCTAATATGTTCCTCCTTCTTCCTTTGAATACACCATTCAGTTGTGGTGTTCCAGGAGGAGTAAGCTGTGAGATAATCCCACACTCCCTAGGATAGTCATCAAATTCCTCATTAACCACCTTGATCCAATCAAAGTGCTTAATAGATCCTCCAATTTGATTCTGTACTTCATTTCTGAACTTCTTGGATTTCTCCAAAGTTGTATGTTGGATAAGACATATCCACACCTAATGAAGTATACAACACCTCCTCATGCTTGTTTCCATGGGTCCACACACATTGCTATGTAATAGATCCAACAAGCCACTTACCCTTTCAACCTTCTTGGTGAAGGGAGCATCTGTCATCTTGCCCAATAAACAAGACTCACATGTATCACAATCCTGAAGGGATAATGACTCCAATAGTCCATGGACTTCTTGGATGTGATGTTTGTTTATGTGGCCCATGTGACAACGCTATGTAAAAGGTGTTTATTTGAATCATTGGATCTTCTTAGTATTAATGTTACGTACAGAACCACAAGCCATTACTGATTGTACCACTACCATCGAACATCCCAGATTTAGAAAAATATCATTTATTTCAAACTGAAATCCTTTCCAAAAGAATGGATAAGATGTTCTTTTACAATAGCTTATACATAATAGCAAGGTTCTAATTGAAGTTTAGAAGGCAGTGAGATGATATCAACAGCAACATCCAATGCTCCATTCCTGACTCAAAGGTCGATCCCACCAAGCCATATTGTACTATTTCTTCTGAGCCCCTGCATATGAAAACATATGTGAGCCCCACACGCAGTACCAAGTACCCATGAAGAAGAAGTAGACATAAAGACCTCAGTAACACAATACCTGAAGCAGATGGATTACATCCCTTCTTTTGTGTCATGCTCTTCTTAGGCCTCAATCCGTCTTGAAATTTCCATGCATTCCCAACCTTCCAAAGTTTTAGCTTCAAAGAAACAAAACCATGGTCATTCCTGGATTTAGGCAAACACCCTGAAGATCCAACAGCAGTCTCTTGATCACTTTTTAGAGAGCATGTTGTCAAGAAACCTTGGAGATGTATGATGATATCATAAATCCCCATCTCATCACACTCAACCTTGACCTCATGGGTCATGCACTCTAAAACAAGAGCAGTGTACTACTTGTTATCTTCATAATGTTCAAGATAGACATTCCACTCCTACCCTGTAGTAAAATAAATACTGGGCTACGATGGAGGTCTTTCAAGAAGATGCACTTTATTCTCTTGTTCTAGTATTTTGGACAAAATTCTGAACCACTTTGTCCAATTAGTACCATCCAGTTTATTCACATAAAGTTCCATTCTAAGGTTAGGAGATGCCATTATCTACATTAAGCAAATAAGCAAAATAAGTACTATGATAAAGCATTTAACAAGGACATAAATTAAATGCTATGCTCCCACTATTTCCTATCAAGTTGATAACTCTCAAAATCAACTTGGAAACAAGTGAGTAGGTCCCTAATTTCACATGAGGTCTCCACAACTCACGAGGGTGAGTTGGGCTGCACAGAGTGATCACAAGCTTCCTTAGGTAGGCATGCCAGCCAATTGTGTTGTGCACAACTCCTCTTAGTTGAGACAAACTTGGTGCCCTGTGTCCAGCGAGGGCTGGATACAACACAAAACCTTATCCTCTCAACGGCTGCCTCTAGTGTTTCATTTTGTCAATGACATATGAAAACTAGTCAAGTCTAACCAGATTGTTATGCCCAGGGCCAACGAGTTTCCTTGCAAAGGCACGTCTAGGTTAAAACTGGACTGGGGAAATGTTGTATTCCGCAAGTGCACAGATACTCGAAGTAATAAAGAAAGATATCGAACCACAGAGACCTTATTGTTAAGTACCAAATAATTATATTTTTACTAGCTAAGCAATCGATTATAATGCAAATAAATGATACAGAGATAAACAGAGAGAAACTGGGACTAGGGTTTCATCCACTTTAATTTTAATGACTAGATATGAAGAAAAGGTCGTCAGACTAATTTTATCATGATAAAGACATAATTTACTTCATAAAAGGATCATCTCACTTCCGTGCAAACGATCATGCAGGGACCAATCCTCGCTTTCGCGCAAGATCTATCCCAACGCTGAAAATAAGTAAACCATCAACAAAGAACTCAAGGATCACTTTCATGCATCCGAATTCTAAGTTGATTATCTCAAGCGGAATCTCAAGGATCACTTTCGTGCATCCGAGTCTAACACAGGTTCTACTTAAGGTTTTCCAACGTTTCGATCCTCACTTTCATGCAAGATCAAATCAAGTCTAACATAATAACTCATCCTATATTCAGATTATCTATATGGCAATAAAATCACTAAAAAACAGAATTCAAAGAACAAACCTAATTTCTTATGATAAGTTCCAAACTCAATGGTTTTTAGGGTTCCAAATTTCACAATCAACCTTTCAATCTATTTTACAAAATTCTAAAACATGCATGAAAATATAAACCTATGGAGAGTTATAGACAATCATCACATAAGTAGAATCATCATAACAAAATTATACTGACGGAATAAAAGTCATCTAGTCATTAGAAATCAAGGAAAACTACTCCCTATGTCCCAAAATATGTCTAAGCTATCATGGAGGAAGAAATACAATAAACCATAGTTTCAAAGCATCAGAAATCAAAGAGAAAGAGGAAATAAACATTACAACACGGCTGTAATGGAAATTACAGCCGTAATTTGTGAGTGAACAGTGCCAACGCCCACTGTTTGGTTGATTTCTGCTCCAATCGAACTCCTTTTACTCTAAAACTTCTGGTGTGTCGTCTTCTCCTCTAGGCGAAGCTTCTGTGTAAAAATCATGGCCTGAGGTGACCTCCACGCCTCTCGGTGTGAGGCCATGCCCTAAGCACCTCTCTATCGATTGCTCCCTCGATCCCTCCTAAAAATTAGGGCTTTTAGTCCCTTTATCTTCTCCTCATCGAGATGAGTCCGTAGCTTCTTTCAGATCTCAATTTGGATGTCTGGATCTCAAGATATGGTCCACGTAAGAATCGGGCCCGAAAAACTCGCATGTCCAGGTTAAAATTATGGCAGTAATGAAAAATATTACGGCAGTGCCGTAATTTCTTTAAAACATTCTAGTCGAAAACGTCTGGAAATTATGGCCCATAAAATGGTTTACAGCAGTGTCGTAATTTCAGTGAATATCTCTCGTTTGAAAGCGCTTCAGATTATGGCCCGTGTAAATTCTTACGGCAGTGCCATAATTTTTGTAAAATATTTTGATGAAAAATTAATACAGCAATGCTTTGATATTACGACAGCGTACGAAAATACGGTATCGTAATATATATTACGGCCCTACCGTATTTTGGTTCGTGGCTCCATTTTGCTTGAAATTTGTCATGTATCCTCTTCTTGATGATGGTAACTCTTCCATGTGTTTGATTTTGCTTGAAAACACCTAAAAATAGTGCCTTTTTACCTAAAAATCATCAAAAACCAAAAAAAGAAGTAGATTTTACAATATTTAAAAATTTTGGCATAAAAATAAGCAAAAAGCCTCAATTTAGCATGAAAATATATATAAAATGATACAAAATATACTATATATTTTGGTGTCATCAGGAAACCATTGTCACCACACACATTCTAAAGATAAGTGGGTGTGTCCCACGAGGGTGGAAAACAGTGCACAACACACCACTGATCGATAGCTTGATGAGCGCTACACCTCAGAAGGCTATCGACTTGATATTTCATGGAGAGTTAAATCAAAATCATTTTATTATTATTCTTTTCTAGCATGCGAATTTTCCTATGGTGGTAGCAATAAGGAAAAACATCACAGGCATGCTATGGACAGAATAGTAAACCATCACAGGCATGCAATTTTGATCGATATGGTCATAGCCCTTTTCATACACATAACATGTCATGAGCCATGTGACATGTTATCGTGCATCCAAGGGTTGCTAGTCCCTGAAGCAGATCAGCCCATGCCATAAAGCCGAAAGCTTGTTTCCTTCCTCCAATCACAAATCAAAAATTGATTAAAAGATAAACTTTTTCATGCTCAATAAATTTCTAAAATGCAATCATCAATGAAAAATTCCATCAATTGTGTCACAAAACTTCAAATAAATATATCATTCTCAGAACTCAACCCTCTAGATCTACATCTCAATCAAATAAAACTCTGCAACTTGTATAATAAATAGAATTTTTAATCTCATGATTTCACCCAATTTTCAGTTCAAATCTATCATACTTTTATTTACAGGAATTAGGTTTCCAATATCTTTTTCCACATATATTTTTTTATTCATTTTTTTTCATGTATTTTGTTGTTTTTGCACAGATGGCATGTACCTGCTCAGATACACACCCTTTATTTTGACTTCAACTCTTATCTTTGGTACCACTATTAATTTTGCATAGTGCCAAGTATAAGAGTCTTATTCTTTTTCTCTCTTATTATCTTTTGGACATAGACTTCAACCCATGTCTTAGGTACCACTATCAATTTTACATTTTGCCAAGTAGGGGAGTCTCTCACTATTTTTATGGATCTTGAATTTTTCCTTCCCAACAAATAGCAAACTTAGACTAAACATCTACTAGGTTGATTAATTGATATCAATTCAGTAATCATACTCATATGCTCATTTTATTTAAAGGAGTAGTTTCACCTTTAGATCTTATTCCTCAAATTACACATCTACCCAAAATTTTATGCATCAACCAATGTCAAATTTCAAAAGATAGATATGTATTGAAGAAATAAATCTAACATGATAGGTTTCTTTCTAATCATGAATACAGGTTTATTCATCATCAAGGAAGATATTTATCAATGAAAATCTTTTAAAAAATAGAATCACACCACAAGATAGTAGAAAGTGGATCATATCATCATATAACCATATCGAAGAAATATCAGTGAGTGATACATCTAAAGCAAATCAAAGATGCAACCATATGAAATAATCATGAATACAAGAAAGTGCAAACGATACTCACAAAACTATATAGCAAGCTCTGACCAAAAATACATAAGGCTCAGACCAAAAATAGTGTCGGGACAGATGCTGCTAGGTCCATAGATGTGTCTTTTGAAAATTTTTCCTGCACAATTTAAGATACATAAGGCTCAGTCTAAAAATCGTCTCTAGAAAAAAATAATTTTCTCAAGGGAGAATCAGATATATCATCGATGGTCCAAAAGAGTCCTGGTGGAAAGAGCTGATGCAGGTGAGAAGCAAAGGAGGAACAAAGACTGGCTGAAAAGCTGCTAGCAATGATGGTGATGGTGCCGATAGTAGAGTGAGAAATCTCTAGCGGCCTGCTAGAGAATACAGTCCTGGAGGTGAGATCGTCGGCAGGTGGGTGCCATAAATAATGCTACATAAATAAAAAAAATCAGTCACTAATGAAGAGTCTGCTGCATAAATAAATCAAATAAATGGAAATAGAAGCAGTAGAAGAATTAAGAGTCTACTGATGGTATAATCTAGTGTCGACGCTGGAAATAGTGATGTCAGAGGTAGATGCAGTGGTAGCTAGAGGTGGAAGATGGTTTCTTTTGAAGATTTCTGGATCTCGAGGCAAAATAAGCTATAACATGTAGAAAGCAAGTAGAGCAGCCAGTGATTTTTTTATGAAAAGTAGCCATACCCAAAAATAAGATTTAATGATCCAAAAAAAATGGATAGAACCATGTAATAGAATAAAACTCGTTCTTTTCAGATGTATGAAGATCAAAGGATCAAAATCTATTAGGAATTTAGGGTATCAACAGAAATAAGGCTACTCAGATTACAAGATTAAAAACTGAACAGAAGTTAATCAGATTCGAAAAGTTGCTATGTGTCCTAGAATGATCAGAAAGTATTTTCATGAAAATAACTAATCCTCAAGATAGAATGACACGTGTTCTTCATATTCCATGCGAAAAATTAGGGTTACAACTTATTCAAGCATATTAAAAACATGCAATTAAAGTGCTAATCAGATTAGTCAAGAGAAAACTGCTGCAGAAATTAATCAGAATCGAAAAGATGCTATGTGTTTTAGAATGATCCATGGACTTTAAAATTTAGCAAAAAGAAAAAGAAAAACTAATTCTAAAGATAAACTAAAATAAAAAAAACTAAGCTAAATGATAATGCTTGGGTTGCCTCCCAAGAAGTGCTAATTTTAGGTCTATAGCTTGACCAGAAATCAAATATCATGGTGGGGCAAGTGAAATCAGTACCAAAGTAAATAGAATGTAATTTTTTCCTTTTCCGCTATCCAAAAAGATTAGCCACTAATTCAAATATCCAAAATTTTAAATAAATCACAATCAATGTGGCTTTCTTAAATATGCGGAAATCAAAATCAATATTTTTAATTCCAATCAAAGGATATTCAATGATCTTCCTATATTTATCAAAAAGCAAAATCATAAGTCCTTTCTTCAAATTTAAATCTTCAATTGCAATAGGACTTTCATTAAAAGATTCAAGTATTAGATCATCAAAATAAACTTTCTGTCTCAAATTAGATTCCTCAATAAAACATAAATTTTCAATGAAATCGGAAGATTGAACAATTGATATGGGCAAAGCATCAGATTGAGATTCAACAATGTTTATAATTTTTAAATCATTTTCAAGTTGCTCATGCTCACAATCAAACAATTCATTGATTTCAAAGTTATCAACAAAATCAGAGTAAGGTTTTTCTAGATTAGTCCCCTCATATCCTTCATCAGAATTAACCACAAATAATATATCATCAAAAGAGGGTTTTTTAATTTTAATTTCCTCAAACTTTTCCACAAATAAATTATCAAAAGAATCAATTTTACAATTATCAAAATCGTAGTGAGATTCATTAATGTTCACATAAGGCTCAATCTCAAAATAATCATAATCAGAGGGGGAATTTTCTAAATCAATTTCTTCAGTTTCAAACTCAAATAAACAATCTTGTTGTGCTAACTAGGCTTCTAAAATTTTAAAATTAGTAGTTAAAGAT
This sequence comes from Costus pulverulentus, assembly GCA_027562315.1. Classification (NCBI taxonomy): domain Eukaryota; kingdom Viridiplantae; phylum Streptophyta; class Magnoliopsida; order Zingiberales; family Costaceae; genus Costus; species Costus pulverulentus. The sequence goes on from JANTFE010021648.1 coordinate 18,277, forward strand.
TTTACTTGAGAAGCAAGCTGACTAACTATCCCTTTAAGATCTTCAATATTCTTACTTTGATTCATCATGATTTGGCTTTGATTTGGCTTTGATATGTCATGAATTTTTCAAACATGGATTCTAGCCTAGATGCATTAGTATCCTCAAAGTATGGTTCAGAAACAAGATTAGAGCAATCATCATAAAAAGAAGTTTGATTTTCCCAACTAGAATCAAAATGATCATCTTGATACCATGATAAATTAGAATTTTGAGGCATTAAAATTTGGCAATCAGAAGTATAATGATCAAAATATCCACAAATATCACATCTAATAGAAGAATAAGATGTCCTAACAGGGTGCATATAAGAGTCTAATTTATTAGCAAAATAATCTAACTTATCCTCAAGAGTGCACAATGAATCATTTTCATACCTTCCTTGTGGCATGTATACCTCACTTCTTTTAGTTGCCCAGGAGTTGTACTTAAAAGACATATCTTTAAATCTATCAATAATAGAAAGATTATCCAACACCAATCAATCAAATTATTTTTTTTTCAAAATATGTAAAAAAACACAAAACACAAGCAAATGCAAAATTTTCAGATATCACAATTCTGTCACAACTTGTGAAAATATAAAACCTGCAAAAACAAAAAACAAAGTTAAATCTAAAACAAATAAAACTTAGTCTAGAAATACTAACACTTATTTTGATATTAACAAAACTAAGGTCTTCGGCAACGGCGCAAAAACTTATTGTATTCCACAAGTGCACGGATACTCGAAGTAATAAAGAAAGATATCGAATCATAGAGACCTTATTGTTAAGTACCAAATAATTATATTCTTACTAGCTAAGCAATCGATTATAATGCAAATAAATGATAGGAAGAGTATGAAGATAAATAGAGAGAAACTAGGACTAGGGTTTCATCCACTTTAATTTTAATGACTAGATATGAAGAAAAGGTCATCAGACTAATTTTATGATGATAAAGACATAATTTACTTCATAAAAGGATCATCTCACTTTCGTGCAGACGATCATGCAGGGACCAATCCTCACTTTCGCGCAAGATCTATCCCAACGCTGAAAATAAGTAAATCATCAACAAAGAACTCAATGATCACTTTCATGCATCTGAATTCTAAGTTCATTATCTCAAGTGGAATCTCAAAAATCACTTTCGTGCATCCGAGTCTCAACACAGGTTCTACTTAAGGTTTTCCAACGTTTCGATCCTCACTTTCATGCAAGATCAAATCAAGTCTAACACAATAACTCGTCCTAGATTCAGATTATCTACATTGCAATAAAATCACTAAAAAATAGAATTCAAAGAACAAACCTAATTTCTTACGATAAGTTCCAAACTCAATGGTTTTTAGGGTTCCAAATTTCATAATCAAACTTTCTGTCTATTTTGCAAAATTCTAAAACAAGCATGAAAATATAAACCTATGGAGATTTATACACAATCATTACATAAGTAGAATCATCATAACAAAATTATACTAACGGGATAAAAGTCATCTAGTCATTAGAAATCAAGGAAATTACTCCTCATGTCCCAAAATATGTCTAAGCTAGCATGGAGGAAGAAATACAATAAACCAAAGTTTTAAAGTGTCAGAAATCAAAGAGAAAGAGGAAGTAAACGTTACAACACAACTGTAATGGAAATTACAGCCGTAATTTATGCATGAATAGTGTCGGCGCCCGCTATTTGGTTGATTTCTCCTCCAATTGAACTCCTTTTGCTCTGAAACTTCTGGTGTGTTGTCTTCTCCTCTAGGCGAAGCTTCTTTGTAAAAATCACAGTCTGAGATGACCTCCATGCCTCTCGGCATGAGGCCGTACCCTAAGCACCTCTCTGTCAATTGCTCCCTTGATCCCTCCTCAAAATTAGGGCTTTTGGTCCCTTTATCTTTTCCTCGTCGAGACGAGTCTGCAGCTTCTTTTGGATCTCAATTTGGATATCTGGATCTCAAGATATGGTCAGCGTAAGAACCGGGCCCGAAAAACTCGCATGTCCAAGTTAAAAATACGGCTGTAATTTAAATTATGGCAGTGCCATAATTTGGTTCTGTGTACCCTGAGTCAAAATTTTGGCGCGTGAAAAATATTACGGCAGTGCCGTAATTTCCATAAAACTTTCTGGTCGAAAACGTCAGGAAATTACGGCCCGTAAAATGGTTTATGGCAGTGCCATAATTTCAGTGAATATCTCTGGTTTGAAAGCGCTTCAGATTACGGCCCATGAAAATTCTTACGGCAGTGCCGTAATTTTTATAAAATATTTTGATGAAAAATTAGGCAAAATACGGTAGTGATCTGATATTACGGCAGCGTACGAAAATACGGTACCGTAATATATATTACGGCCCTGCCGTATTTTGGTTCGTGGCTCCATTTTGCTTGAAATTTGTCATGTATCCTCTTCTTGATGATGGTAACTCTTCCATGTATTTGATTTTGCTTGAAAACACCTAAAAATAGTGCTTTTTTACCTAAAAATCATCAAAAACCAAAATAGAAGTAGATTTTGAAATATTTGATAAATTTGGCACAAAAATAAGATAAGAGCTTCAATTTAGCATGAAAAGATATATAAAATGATACAAAATATACTATATATTTTGGTGTCATCAGGAAACCATTGTCACCACACACCTTCTAAAGATAAGTGAGTGTGTCCCACGAGGGTGGAAAACAGTGCACAACACCACTGATTGATAGCTTAATGAGGGCTTGATGCACAAAATCCGCAAGCGCATGGCTTACCGATGTTGTACTTAAGATATCGTTCCCTCAGGGATGGGTTGTCAAGTACCAAATCTTCTAATCTTCGATAGCTAGGCAATTAAAAATCTCGGTTGGTGATACAAACTAAGCTAAAACTGCAATAAAATAAAGGTCCTACAGATATGAGAGAAATCAGAAAATCGGGGTTCACCACGTTAATCAACCTACAAGCGAAATGAAAAGTACTGCTTAGAAAATTTTTCAGAAACCAAGGACATGTCCCCTTGAGCCCTACCCCTCTCGGGTGCACAACTCAGCAACTTAGTTAGTCTCCTACTCTCGCGGTGGACTAAGCATAAATAGATCGTGTTGAAATAGGACAAGAAGATTCCCCAAGTGGTCTCTAAGACTCTCGTTGATATCAAGTCTTCAAGTAGTAGAGCACACAGGAATGATCTAGGAGGATCCACTGATTGTGATTCACCTCTCAGTTGTTACCACAATCAACTAAAGTGAAAACCGATCTGGCCAAGAAACGATAAACACGAATGAAACAAATCAAGATCAAATAGTCTCGAAAGAAACATCTAAAAGCAATTCTTAACATTAAGACTTGTAAATCAAAAAGACGGGCTATGCCCAAATCCCGATTGAGGTTTTTACGCTAATACATATATGGTTACGACAAGTACAAGCC
>JANTFE010021648.1:38374-83285 GCA_027562315.1 Costus pulverulentus
GGTATCTTGCCTCTATGGTAAGTGTTGGGGCTGATATGGCTTGAGAACTCTTTTGGAAAGAGCTTGGGCGCATATGAGAAGTAGGGAGAGGTTTATGGTAAAGTTTTGAAGACTTTCCTTATCTCATAAACCTTACATGCACCCAAACCCTTACCCTAGCCGAATACCTCTTGCTTGTTGCACCTAACCCCTTCTCCTTGGATGGAAGGAATGCCTCTAAGGCATGTCTTGGGCTGATATGGCTATTGGGCAAATAAGGATAGGTTGAATGAGGTTTATGGCAAAGTCTTGGAGACTTTCCTTACCACAAACCCCTCTCATCCTAGCCGCCCACTTGGCATGATCTTGGCCCTCCCTAAACCGCCTCTTGGCTTATAAAAGGGACCCTAGCTGCCCCCTCTCAATGGTTCGATTCCTTGGAGGTGTGAACATACATAGAGAGGTGTGAGCAAGGGCAAAGGGCGACAACATCAAGGTGGCGCAACCTTCTTCCTCCTTGAAGCCGCAAGCCTTCTTCTCCTTCTTCACCTCTTGGCGTAACTTGGAGAAGGGCTTGGTGGCGACATCTCTTGCAGAGAATTGGAAGCTTAAGGTGGCGACAACTTGAGGGCTTGGAGCTCTCCTTCTTCATCAGGGAGCGCAACCTTCTTCCTTCTTGTAACCACAAGTTCTTCTTCTTCTCTATCTCTTCTTTGGCGCAAGGATTCTTTGTGCTTGGTGGCGTCTTCTTGCCACAAGTCCTCTTCGTTCCTTGACCATAGGCGCACCTTGGAGGTGGCGCAAGCAAAGAAGAAAGGGGAAGTCCTTGGCGGCATCTTCCCTATCCCCTCCTTGGCGCATATTCTCTTGAAGGTGGCGCAAGTGAGGTGAAGGCTTGATTCTCTTCCCGAGGCTAGCACCAAGCGTGGAAGGGAGCAACGATCAAGGAGTCGACGCGTGGATACTTGTAGAGGACGAGCACTTGAACGTCTTCAACTTAGCACCTTCATCCTAACAAGCAATAGAGGTACTAACCCTAACACATCCTTGTGTTCTCTCTCTCGCATAGATCCTTGGGAAAGGAATGTGTTTCGGGTGTAATGCTTCTTCCGCTGCGTCCTGGGACTGCAAAATTTTAAATTACACCCGGCATTCCCTAACATCTAAACACTGGACTGGATAGTCGTGTGGCTCTGGCGGTCCTCTAATATGATCTCCAACTCTGGAGAGCTGACTGGCTCGGGCACTACTACCTGTGATGTACTAGGAGCTGAGGATGTGCTAGGAGCTGAAGGAATCCTCTCAGTATCAACCTTGTCTGTAACACGTGGATACTCCCATGGTGTATCGGAAGGAGGATACAAATCGAATGGGATCGAAAACTCCACTGCTGACATCTATGTTAGCTCGAATCTATGCGGGAGCTGGGTCCCCTTCAAGGGGGAGCGAAACCCTAGATAGGCGCATATGGAGTTGTTCATGTAGCGGAAGGGGGTTTCTAGAATCTTTGCATATTATATGATCAACTTTCCATGCGATTGCAAACAAGAATCAAAGAATCGATTCTTGTTGGTAAATAATTTATGTATATATGGCATTGAGCAATGATTTGTACACAATTTTGGATGAATAATTTATGTATATATGGCATTGAGCACAATAGTTTTATTTGGATAATTTGTTTTAGCTCTCATGTGATATCTTGTTGGTAAAGACATTTGTTGAAGGATTTAATGGGAGCAATGAAGATTTTGTTGCATTTCCTAGATGAATTATGTTTTTTTTAGTTCCACAAATTTTGGTAGTTAAGGTAGATAGATCTTAGTTATGTATGATCGATCCTGTGAATGTAATGTTATAAATCTGTCATACATAGAACATTATTATCTAGGGGTGCATGCACCTTTTTTCTTCCTATCACCACCTCCAAATCATGCTATAAGGGTAATCTCTCAATCACATCCATTTGTTCTCCTCATCTTGGTAGGATCCTCTAGGAAAGGAATAGGTTTTGGATGAAGATTTCTACTATGCAGTCGTGCAAAATTTTAAAATTCACCCTCTATTCCCTAACAGCATGTGCCTCCATCTCAAACCCCTACATCTAGTATGTGCATCGCATCTTAGTGTTAGAGAGTACACGTTGGCACATGTTAGAAGTGCTCACCTGAAACCCACTATCATCCTAGAAGATCCATGTGGGTATGGAAAAGCAAAGGGATGTGAAAGATATGTACCTCATCGAATGCTCTAGGTAGCATGCCAACCTAAAAATATCAAAAATTTGAGATGTAAAAATATTAAAATTTTAATACAACAAATATCTACACATCCTTACACTAATTTTAAATATTTTTAATCACTCATATCTTTTCACAGGAGGATGCAAAACATTCTATCAATAAGTTGAGAGAGTGCACCCTTGAAGATGAGGGTGGCACATATCTAAAATAGGTAAGTAGGCTTATCCAAAAATTCATAAAACTTACCAAAAATTATCTAAAAAATTTGGTGGCATCCTATGATTTTTCTATAATGTTAGCATATGTAATAAAAATATAATGTTGCTATAATATGTGAAATACTAAAAATGTCTTTGATGCACGCAAGTGGCTCTGATACTACTATTGGGGACAATTGCAAGCAACTAAAATTTTAACTATAATAAATGTAATGAAAAAACTGCCTAAAACTAATGTTCCCTTCCTAGAGAATCCATGCAAGACAAAGCACAAAGGGCAGGGAAGCAAATCTACCCTTAAAGTGTGCTAGAGGTTGGTAGTTGACAAGTTGTAGGTGCACAAATGTCCACTCTCTATCGATATCCACACAATAACCCTTTAAAGATCACCTTACTTCATGCATGGTGCTAGCCTCAGGAGAGATAATCAATGCCTTTGAAAAATCTCCTTGGAGTCATTACAAGGAGAAAGGAAGGAGGGGCAGTAGTACAACGAAAGGCAAAAAAGGGAGAGAGGGTGTAAGCTCTAAGTAGAAGAATTCTCTTGATGCCTTGCCCCCTTGCCTATATCTACATACATGCTTGGATGCCTCTCCCTACATGGCATGGTCAACCGACCAGACAAAGAAAATTGCGCCATGTTGGCATATATTCTTTCATGCATGAGGGTTCTATATTAGTGCCTCTAATAAAAATCCCTTGCCTAATTATCCTTGCAACATTAAGGCAAACGTATGCAATTTGTGCCCCTTTAATTAAAGTGAATAAGACTTGATTTATTCTCTTGATTGATTGCATAAATTATGCCAATCAATTAGTGAGAATCCTTCCATAACATAGATTTGACCAAATCTACATAGGTGGCGCATTGACCTAGTATAGTCGCCCCTACATAGCGCATGCATCATGTGCTCTTGCCATTCATGCTTAATAGTATTACGGTAGATGCATGTAATGAGTCTTCTCATGCCTCAACTACTCAAGGTGTGTGCTAGAGTTGGCACACCTGCCAAATGCACATGGGGCGCCCCCTATTATCAGCTCTCATTAGGCTTTAGGGCTAAAGCCCAATGATGCTTATCTAGTGGATTCTAATGCACTTAGCCACCTTTGCAGGCCTCATTGGCGCCCCATTCTAGATGTCATGTGGCATGCCACCAATACTACACACCATTGGGCTTGAAGCCCAATAAGCTAGTCCATATCACTTTTAATAGGTACCTAACCCTATTAATGCTCTAGATCAATTAATATGAACCATCCATTCGATCCTACCTTGATCTGGCATCTCTAATATCCTAAATGGGCCTGAATTAATACATAACTCTATCCTAGGCAATCCGATCATACTATGATCCCAAGTGTTTGTGTGTGTGAACCTGTAGGTCCTAATGATGTTGGCAGTGATGAATTGAATAGATCATCACAAGTAATGAGAGGTATTTAATAACACATTATTGCTACCTAAATCATAGAAAAATTTTATCAACTAATAACCCCTAGCCAGCAACAAGGTTTTTATATTTGTGTAATATAATATTTTTACCTTTAGATAACCCTAGACTAGACAAGTGTGCTACACTTATTATTCTAATAATGTGGGTGTGACTCGAGTAGGAGAACACCATATCCTGGGTATGACTATACACTCTCAGTCATACACCCACAAGAGGGGGGCCTAAGATTATCATACTTCCTTTAGAAGGAAGGGGCAAATCTTTTTTTGATTACTTGTACTTCACAGATGTCTCATGACATACCCAATGACAACTGTTGTGACTTCTTAGTTATGTAGGAGCGATAGGCCGCATCCAAGTATAACACTTACCAACCTCAAGTCTAAGGACCAATATACTCTTGTCACTTATGAACCTTGACTTATGACAGAAGTCATATTTTCATGGCGGGACAGTCTAGTACATCCATCATTTGATATACCCATGAGTCTGCATTAATGCCCAACATCTAACCAGCCATATACCAGTCTCACATACACTAAAGTTATCCCTTATCCACTAAAGTACCTTGACTAGAGACAATATTATGAGACTAAATAAAATTAATCTCTTGAAACATTATTATGTTATTCTACACATCAATGTAAGTTTAGCAATCAATATAATAATGACAATGTCCTTATTATTCAATAAAATAGATGTCAATGGTGCATATTATTAGTCTTCAAGGCATATGGAGTAACAGTATCTAGAATGAACACAAGTCATGAAACATGTCATTTTAGTATAGTTTAATAATAATTTTTTTATTTATATATAGACTAATATAATAAATGTAATCAATGTCCTATAACAATGTATTTGTGTATGGTCATGCATTTATAATCTCACTTGAATAAGAGACCCAAAATACTAATAATAAATTGAACAAATACTATTTTAATCATTTATGTTCCTTTCCATGATTTGTTGTATACTCAATTACAACCTTTATGATTGACTAGTTATTTGACTGTATTAAAGTATAACTAGTCTTATAGGAATTTATGGTGAACTTAAGTCTGTGGATCACATACATTATTATCACAATAAGAATGCTTATAACACTTATATAATAATCCATATAGCATTCTCATAATGTGTTTAATACATTATTCTCTAATACGCACTTGATACCTCATTATTATGGAAACTTCTCAACATTAGTCACAATGCATACTAATTTTATTATATTATTGCTATCAATCCACAAAAATGCTTAACTGAAAAGAATTAAGAATGATTATGTTATTTTAAAATATTATTATAATCACTTATATTGCATAGATATCAAGTAAATATAATAATAACCATGCCTTATATTGAAATATAAATAGGAATATGATAAATTTATATTTGGAATGACAATATTTGATAACTCATCTATTGATCAATTTATAATATTTAATTTTTTTAATCTTAATATTGTTCGGTCTTTTTTTACTAAATTTATTTTATACATTGAAACTTTAACAAATTTCATTGATATAATTGGTTTTCATAAGCCTAAGCTCATTTGTGGAAGTAAATTGATAGTTGTTATGAGGTATTCTATAATTGATTATGATTGTAAAATGTTGTCATGATACAATGAATTTTGGATGACATTAAAACACCACAAAGTTATATTATCATAATAAATCAACATTTCCACATTCAGTAATAATAGGAGCTCAACAAAGTTAAAACAACATATGAAGCTCATTGTTGTTAGAAAGAATTGAGTTTAAAGTGGGTTATTGTCTATATAGCATTTTAGCATAAACTCTATGGTTGTTGATTCACTCCTAGTTGAATTTAGGATGGTCAGCCAAAAGTTTTCATGAGCATACTCCTTATATGAGCAGTATCTCCTAATGATGTGCTAGTTCAATATGACCTTGTATTTAGTTACTCTTGAGTCTAAGACACTTGTGCTTTATGATATTAGATAAAGAAATAAAATATTTGGTTCATTTTCATTCTAAACATAGTTTTATTTGATCTTACTTGCAAAATAAAGTTGCACTAGCTAAAAATAGGCACATAGGGATTACCACATGATTTCTATCCTACATTTTCATACTTATCTTCGTGATTTGGTTGCATTGATATGTGCAATCATTGATAGATTTAGTTACAATAAATGTGACAAACATCATTCTATCCTTATTGATATAATTGGTAGGCAAGGATACTTAAAAGATGCTTTTAACCCAAAACAAGAGTGCACATAGGGTTATTTACAACATACATTTATGTGGTATCATATATAGCCCAAGAAATCTAATTTTAGCCCACATATGGAATTATTTGTGCCTAATAATAAATAAAAATATAGGTCTAATTTTATAAAAAAAAAGAAATAAAATAATTATATATTCTCAAGTTACAGTCCCTAGGTGATAGTAGATATTTCACTTAGTTCTTGGCATCACATCATGAAGTGGCCAACAAAGATAGAGAAAATGACTCTTATTTTTAAAAGAAATCAATATATATTTTAAAAAATAACAACTCAATTACCTCAATTTTCCCTGGATCAAATACCGATTCATTTTATTCTCTTGAAAATTTAACATGATAGGTCTCAAGTTTTTCATGATAGATCCCATATGAAATATTTTGCCAACATTAAGAGCCCTTGTGTAAAGAAACTTCAATCTAGAAATTTTCAATAAAGGAGACAATTTATAATTAAGAAATGTTAATAAATTACTCAGAATTTATCGTAAAGGACAATGGCCAATAGTAAAAGAAAAATACCTAGATAACAAGGTCAATTAAACTGCTCTAGTATAAAACCACCGGAGTTGGCACTTAATAATATGATAAAAAAAGATAAAGTTGGCTTTCAGCGGCTATATTAAATCAATGGAAAAAAGAATATTTTTGGAGTCATACAAAAAATAGAACATCCGCCTTTTGTATTTCGAAATTTAAGAGTATTAAGTATTTTTCATCTTTTTATGTTCTTCATGTCAAACCACTCTGGCCTTATACATACAGATGTATGCCATGTGCCAATCACCTGCCACAAAACATGCTGATTAAGGGCAAGGTATAAAAAAAAAACATGTTTTTTTTCTCTTCATAGGCTTACCGCCGCCAGATAACTTGATATCTTCTTCTCTTTGTGGAATTGGATTGTCATCATCATATAGGATCCATTTTCCTGTATCAATGAATTTCATAATGAATCACAAACAGCTAATCAAGAAAAAAAGTTTCCACACTTAGTAAACCGACCATTTTCTTGTTTTACCCAAGCAACATAATGCCCAGAGTCGGCACTCCTTCCCTTGTGAGTAAGCACAGCAACCAAGTCATAGATTCCACTTAACTGACCTTTCTCTCCAGCAAATGCAGCTGTTGACAGCGAAGACAAGACTGCAATCTTAACTAAAATTATAATAATTTTTTTCATGTAATTGTTGACAGCAAAAGTATAGAAGGCATTTGTTACGGACCCAATTATTATTAGTAATTTTAATAAAGCGGAACCGGATTGGTATGTCATATCCGGTTCGCTAAGTAGTGAAGTTCTATAAATAAGAGCTTAGAATTAGAGTTAAATGTCCAAATATTTTGTATTCTCATATTAGGGCATGATTTCTCGCCGGTGACGGCTGAGAGTTCTATCAGCATCAATCTTAATAATTTCATCTTTTGCCAATAATATGCCTAGTGCACCAAGGGATATGTTAATAATATGAACCTCACATGTAAAATAACCGCGTGAATATTTATTAACATTTAGAATTACTAGTCACTAAAGAGGCTACAAAAGGCAGGATAGACTGAATTGACGCGAGATAGCAAGTACATACAGTTATTGAATATTGTGGAGTTTAGATCCTACTAAGAAAAGAGGATATGCATGGATTTCATATGTAATAAAGCTACCTAGAAAACTAGGAGATATGGAGAATAAAAGCCATTCCTTAACAAAATAGAAAAATGAGGCAATGGATAACATCTACTAGCAAGAAAATAATTGGGATGCATTGAAGCGAGAACAGACAAGTATTCAGAAACTGTCTGGTCATATGTGGACCTTCATATTGCAGAAAGGAAAGGAGTGTTCTTTACCATTTTCATCAGATGGTTCTCTGCTGTCATTGGATGCTTCCTGTTGACAAATCAAATGGATAACCATAGTTGAGCAGAAGTTACAAGTTATCTAGCACATATATAAGCTAAAACAGCCTTCTAAAAGTATTTGAGAATGTATTACAAATGCTTTTATACCGCGTCCTTTCAATGAATACTTCAGCTTAACCACGAGTAATGCAAGCATGAAATAAACTTGCTTTGAAATGTAAAGCCTCAGTTATTAAACAGGCCCACAGACTGCTCTTCACAAAGGAATTCTAGGGCTTATGAATTATATAATGCTGATATGATAGTTGTACGGGTTGTGCGTTGATTCAACACACAAACCTACACGAATTAACTTGAACCCAAATTCTTTTTGTTTTCAAACTCATGCAATATTGGTAAAAAAAAAAACTTACTGGTTTTCAGATTGAATTGGAAAAAGAACACCACTAGTTTATGTGATTCAATATGTAGTTATCATATCATTTTTCTAGAAGCGAAAAATTGAAATTTTAGAAAGTAAAACAAAGAAGATCATCTTATCATTTATATCAATTCTTAATTTAGCCAAATTACTGCTTCGCTTGACTTCTACTTTGTAGGGCTTTTGAGTCCAAATCTCAGCAAGCTAAATAATAACATTGATTCAAGTTATATTTTTAATAGACAGTAACAGAAGATAACCTCTAGTCCAACTTTATAATGCAGAGCATAAGAGAGATGTCTTTATATTCATACCTCTGATTTAGGAAGGTTCACTTGATTATCCTTGGTTTTGTCTTCTACTTTTAGCCCAAACTTGACATTTTCTAGTTCTCGTAGAGTCTTACATTTGAATGAAGGGGCGAATCAGGAACATAATATGATTTGTTGAAGAACAAAACTTCCCCTCCAGCAAATTGAGGGCTAAAGAATTGCAAAAGTGAAAAGGAGGGAGAAACCTGACGAGGAGCTTGAAGCTTCCGACGCAGCTCACTTGAGCAGAACTCATAAACGTCAAGTTCCAATGGAAAATCCACTTTCTGGAGAAAAGAAAAAAAGGGTGAGTCAAAACCGTAAAATTCTTTAAAATTCGGTCAATTACATGGTGGTACAAAAACTTAAGTCAGTTTCTAAATGGATGCATGAAATTTCAAACTAATTTAAAGTTCATTTGTTAAACTAATGTCTTTGCTACAATGTGCAGCATGAAAGACGCGCACAACTTTATTATATTTGGTTACATAGCGCTACGCACAGCTTCTGTCACCTAATATAGAATTCTGTTATAGTAACCTATCTTTAGGCAATTAACCTTTAACAATTCACTATAATAACAGCCTGATTTGAATCAATTAACAACGTGAAAGGTATGAATGATAGAATCACATAAAAACTAACTATAATAGTCACAAGACCCATTACATCCCATAATCATTTTATAAAACAAAACTAGCTTTACCCGGAGTATCTTTGCCTTCTGATTTGTCTCCCTTTTCCAAAAGAATCGGACAAATTGAACAGTCAAGTACCTGAGAAAGAATAAGAACTATTTTCAGAGTAAAAAGATTTTCATATCTTTTAAAGCTATAAACTATCGTTACCTAGGTAATTCACTGATGTGTGACTCTTTTGTAAAAACTGCAGTACGTCCCAAAGAAGAAGAAGTCTTCTCGAATTCTGATCTTAAACCCTGTACAATTTTTGCATCAAATAAGAAAACAAATCTAACAAAAAACACGTTCTAAACTTTACAAGGATAGCTGTAGAAAATAAAATTTTGTTTGGCATATACATACAGGATTTGTTATACACTACTAGGAAAGCTTGTAATCCATATCACTTACACGTCTAAGCCCCTCATGCAAGTGGTTGGTCTCCTGTGAGATGTGACATTTTAGTGCATATACGGATTCATTTTCAAAGCTTTCTTCATTAGTTTCTGCACAATAGACTCTAGAGGAAAGTAAAATATCAGACAATTCATCAGAAATCATTGTAGTAAGCAAAAAAAAATAAAAAATATAAGATTTAGTTTAGATATAATTTTACACCAATGCTTGTTACTCAGCTTAATATCACGACAAAACAAAGGCAAAAACTTTAAGAAAAAGAACAAGCAATTCATAAATTTAAGTAAACATGGTTGAAATTAGTTATCTTTTTCTGGAAAGAGAAAAGCAGTAATAAAGGTAGGGTTTGAATCCAAGACCTTGTTATTACCAACTAAAGTCTTTACTAGTTAACCATAATAATTGCACTAAAGCATCAAATTCCATTTATTTATTTCATCGCAATGTTATTTGCATAAGATACATGTATGTGGAGTTTTGTAACGATTTTGAGAATTTTCCACTAAGTGATCAATTATCCTTGCACGTGAATATACGAGAAAAAGCAATCCATATTTTATGCTACTATGGACAGACAAAACCCAAATATATGTGCATGTTTATCCTTCGCAGGTGGGACAAGGCATGTGGTCTGGTGGCATTGTACATCCTCATGTCCTCCCAGTAACTCAGAAACTACTTAATTTCATTTAGGTTGATACTTGTGGAAACAAACAAGGTACTCACAGGCTCATAGCAAAACCAGATCGAGAAGATAAATTTTCGTGAAGCTACAGGACCTCTTTATTTTGCAGCAATGTAAAACAAATTTTTATGGATTCTCAACACAGAAGTAAGAGTTTTTCACTAGGATCAAGTTATTATTATCTTTTCCCTGAATGATGAGCTCAATAAACTTGTATATGGACTAATTTGGCCAAATGCAAACCCCGCTAAACTGATGTCGAATCCAAGTTGAATATTCATATCTATGGATAAGCTCAGGTGGGCACCAGCACCAGTGTAGATGGTCTACTTAGATAATGGGCAAGCATTGTTACCTGATTGGAATTGGTTAAAGATAAATAACAGTTAACTATGCCAAAATTATAGCTCCAGTATCATATAAAAATGCTACAAAGATGGTAAATCTTTACCTGTTCACAAATCCTATACCAAAGAGTGTCTTCACTATTCCAGATGCCTCACTGCATGGCCATCAGATGATACGGTAAACTCAGGCCAAGATAATAGTCAATTAAAAAATTATATGCAAGTTGATACTGGAAGTAGTAAATGGAAACAGCAAAACGTGTTGCTTGGCAGAAAACAATAGGTAAAAACTTCACAAATATAAAATTGCAGTTGACAGTTTAATAATGGCAATCCAGTAAAAGTTTTCAAGATGGATCGAGATAAACTCATCCGAAATACTTCAAACCGACATTGAACAAGTAATACAATCAAGTTCCATAACACTGTAGACTGGTAGCAGCAGAAGACAGGTTAGTGTTCAAATTTTCATATCTACGAATTAAATATCTGTTGTAAGAAACTTATACTAAGTGGAAGTATCTGAGCCAAAAAAAAAACAATAGCTATATGTAATATCTTCTAGAAGCAACCAATCCCATTAGTGAAAACTGCCGTTAAAGCATTATCCAACACATTAAAATAGAAGATCATTGAACTTAAAAAGGGTATAGGACTGCATAGAAGAATACGAGATATTGAATGCAAGATAGAAGGGAAGAACGTTATAATCTATGCAGTAAGATTTAAGGATGAAACACATTCTATAACTCATGCAATCAACAAGAATCAATTAATCAAAAGCACCTTGAATCTGTTGCTCTAAGAGTTTGCGAGAGTGTGTACATAAGCTGGGACCAACATTCCTCGGCATCCTGAAAAAAAGATGAAATAACGTTGAATATTTTCTGCAGTAATCACTGCAAGATAATGCAAATGAAATAAGAGGACGCAGAGTTTAGGTGTAAAATAATAAGAAATATGAGTAGACGTGCTATGACTCAATCAAATCTACCACATCATAAGGCTTATTATTTTATGGGTTTTGACACAAGTCCGAGTATTCATCGTTAATTACCTTAAAAGATCTATCAATCCATGACTTGGGATTAACTATTGGCTCAAAAATGGCTTAATAACAATTATCTGATGAATTTAAAATGTTTAGACTTGAAAATGGTTTATGAGTTGTTATTTAATTCAATTTTAGACTTTGAAATGATTATTAGTTAGAAAATGATTTAATTTATAAATATTTGACCTAAAATGGCTTATGAATATTTATATAATTGAATTACAACTTAGTAATTATTAGCTAGAAAATGTCTTAAATAATTATCCTATAAATTTATATTGACTTAAGAATAATTATTAGTGAAAAAATAGCTTAATAATAATTAATATTTTATAACTTTATTGATATTTCACTTTAAAATGGTTTTTGAATATTCAATTAATTATTTAGGGATCAGGGATAATCATTGGCCTAACTGAGGCTTAATTATAATTATCTTATGAATTTATAAATATGCAACATGAAAATGGATTGTGAATATCTACTCACTTATTTTAAACTTAAAAATTAGTATTGATTTGATTTAAGAATACCTATATATTTATAAACATTTGACCTTAAAAAAGGTTTTGAATGTTTATTTAAGTGATTTAGGACGTAAAAATAATTATTGGCATGAGAATGACTTAATAATTATTATTCCATAAATTTATAAATATTTTACAAGAAAATAGCTTGTGATATTTATTAACTTGATTTCAAACTAGGTAAAAATTATTGGCCAAAAAATGTCTTAATAATAATTATCTAATGAATTTATGAATATTTAGCTAGAAAAAGGCCTATGAATATTGATGTAGATTGATTTAGGATTTAGGCATAACTATTGCCTCATAAAATGGTTTATGAATAATATGTAATTTGATTTAAGACTTAGGAATAATTATTGGCCTGAGAACATCTTAATAATAATTAGTCTATAAATTTATAAATATTCGGCCTACAATTAACTTATGAATATTTATAGTTTGATTTCAAACTTAGGAAAAATTATTGGCTACAAAATAACTTAATAACAATTATGCAAACTATTTGTAGGTATTAAGTCTAAAAATGGCTTATGAATATTTATGTAATTTAAATAAGAACTTAGGAATAATTATTGGCCTGACAATGACTTTACAATAATTATCCGGCGCTATAAATATTCAACTAGAAATGACTTATGAATATCTACTTAATTTTATTAGGGATGTCAAGGATAATTATCCAATTAATTGATTGGATAAAGAGCCTTTGATATAACGGATAATTATATCATCCCATCAATTTAGTAGGTGCAGTTATGGTTTTAAAAAATCCATAAAAAGCCTTTAATATCATGGATTTATCACACAATTAATTAAACTTTCCCTAAATCGGATGACCAGCAAGAAGCACACACCACATCAAAGAAACAAAACACACAATGAAGAAAACACCTTTACCTCACCCTAACCCTAATACAATTTCCCCTCAACCCCCTTTTCAAACCAGTTGCACTGGCTACACTTTAGGCTTGTAATGTTGCTTGTCCTCAACACTGTGCAGCAACTCAGGAAATGGCTCTTACATGATCATGTCATCCTCCCATATGGCTTACTCTCCTTTATTGGACCTTTTTGTTGCGCTTTATTGAACGCAACACTTTCCTTTACCCAGGCATCTGATGAGAAACACCAAAATACGATCCGAAACAGCAAAATATGACCCCAAAAAAAAAATATAGCTTTGCCTTGTGGTCCACCAGATTAACTATTTGTCCACAAGTTGGCCTTCTCTAAAAGAGCTCTTGGGTCCCACTGCTTATAATCTTTTGCATTGACTCTTCAGTTCTTTCCATATCATCATCCAGCAAAATCAAACAAAGACTCTTATTCCCCATCCGTGCATCAGGAAATAGAGTTGATCATAGCAAAAATAGAATCTCTTTTCTCCCTTATTAATATAGTTTTGGTAGAACATGGTTTTGCCTCCTTTCTTACAATTACTAAGTTAAATCCACCTAACAATGGTTTGTGTGTAGATTAGACATTCTCCTCTTTAGCCATTTAAACGAATGGCTTACCTACCTCTCCATGCTCACAATAACATTGGAATCTTCTACTCCTTAGTTGTACCCTTAATGTCAAAGTATTATTCTACTCCAACTATCCACCCCACCGAGTCATCACCATCTAATCCCAGTAGCTCCACGTGCCAGTGGATCTAACATCTGTCCTCTCCCCTTGCTTATCTCTCTATCTAGCTCCCCCTTGCGCAAACACTACTAAGGATGACAATCAAGTGGCTTCTTAGCGGGTATCCGATCTATCCGAACCCGATTATAGATAATTGGGTACCTATTAAATGGGTTCGATTTGGATATGGATAATATATATACTATCCAAGTCGAGTTCAAGTTCACTTAGTGTAAATCAAATACCCACTTCCCGCACCTATATATATATATATATATATATAAAATAAAAATGAATTTATAGATAATAAATTATATTACTCATAAGTCATAAACCATTACTCACTAACCTAATACCTATTAGCTATTCCACTTAACCTTAAATCTCCAAATCCCCAACCCCTTTTCTCTTACCTGACCTGTGTCCTACGCCAGCCTGCCACCCTCCGAGCCCTTTAAAACTCACCTTCTCAATGTCAAATGCAAGGTGATAGTGATAGCAAGGGGGCGTCGGAGGTGTGGTCACATCAAGAGGAGTGGCGTTGGAGGTGTTGAAATTAATGCTTTTGTTAGTCGAAAATGTATTAATGGTGGGCTGCAGCTATTATAAGTTGGCCCAAACTTTGATGAGTGTTTTGCTTATGTGAACCTAAGGCTGCAATAAAAAAATGAGAATTTTGAATGTGAACAGTGGCTGTGCCCCACTTTTTCTTCTTCCCATGTTCTTCCACAATGAATAATCTGTAAAAGTTTATCCTAGTCAACATAAATGGTATCAGAGCCATTTTGGTGAGACTTCAAGAGAGATTTGAAGAAGAGAAAAAGAGGAGAGCACCATGGCTATGCAAGGAGAAGCATGGGTGCCCTAAAATTCTCATCTTATCTTTTGAAGATGAGAACTATGATTATTGGAGCATCAAAATGAAGACTCTCTTAATCTCACAAGATCTTTGGGAGATAGTGAAAGGAAGGTTTAAAAAGAAAGACAAAGATAAGGGAAAGATGGAGTTTTCATCTGAACAAGAAGAGAAAGAGAATAGAAAGAAAAATGTAAAGGCTCTTTTTCTCATCCAACAAAGTATCTCTGGTAAATTATTTCTAAAAATCATTGGAGCTACAAATGCTAAAGAAGCATGGGAGATTTTGCAAAAAGAGTTTCAAGACACCGAAAAGGCTAGAATGGTAAAACTCTTAACTATGAAAAGAGATTCTTAAAATTTACAAATGAAAGAAAATAAGTCTTTGAAGGATTATTTTTCCAAAATAATTGAAGTGATAAATCAAATGAGAAGTTTAGGTGACAATGTGAATGACAAGGTGGTATGTGAAAAGATACTTATTAGTCTTTCTCCCAAGTACAACAATATAGTTACTATTATTGAAGAAACTAAAGATCTCTCTACCTTAAGTGTTCATAATTTAATGAGTTTACTTGAAATGCATGAGCAAAGATTGAGTAGGCATGTTGAGCAATCACTTGAAAGTGCATTTCAATCCAAGGCTAATGTCAAAGAGCTATTTAACCAACATGAAGTGAAAAGAAAAGCAATACGTGGTAGTGTACATGGTAGAGGTAAAGGAAGAAATGGAAGAGGTGGAGGTAGAAACAACATTCAAGATGAGAAAGTGCGAACATGCAACTATTGCAAGATACCCGATCATATTAAAAGATTTTGTAAAAATAAGAAAAAAATCACAATGTCATCATTGCAAGAAATATGGATACTTAGAGAAGCATTATCGATTCAAGAACAATGAATAAGCCAATTACACCGAAGAGAAGTGTGGAGAAGGAAGTATATTCTATGCATATCAAACGGAGGTTGAACAAAAAGAATATGTATGGTATATTAATAGTGGATGTAGTAACCATATGATCGGAGATGAATCAATTTTTTGCAACCTTGACGCGGTGGTTACAACTCAAATCACAATGTGAAATAGTGCAATAGTCAAATCCAAGGGAAGAGGTACAATTGCCGTTGCTTCGAAAAAAAGAAGGTATATTAATACATAATGTGTTACTAGTTTCGGAATTGACACAAAATTTACTAAGTGTTGGTTAACTAATTGAGCATGGACATGCAGTTCATTTTGAAGGTGCACTATGCAAAATTTATGACAATGTTGAGCATAAGAGAGACTTTGACAATCATAAAAATAGAGAAAAAAAAAAAATTTCTCTCATTCACAAACCGGCAAGGAATATAGATTTGAAGGCTAGTGTACAAGGCATATCATGATTATAGCACAAAAGGCTTGGACATGTGAACTTTGAAAGCATGAAGATATTGAGCAAGAAAAATATGGTGTATGGTCTATCAACCATTGAAGGCAATGATGTATTATGTGAAGCATGTGCACTTGGCAACATGCATTGAGAGTCATTTCCAAAGGTGAATGCATGGAAAGCAAAGATACCATTAGAGCTAGTGCACACCGACATATGTGGTCCAATGAAGATAACCTCTCATGGTGAAAATAGGTATTTTATTACTTTTATATATGATTATTTAAGAATGTGTTGAGTTTATTTTTTAAGATAAAAATCGGATACATTTTCAATTTTCAAAAAATTTCAAAATATGGTTGGAAAGCAATGTGACAAGTTGATCAAAAAGTTGAGAAGCGATAAAGGTGATGAATACAACTCTAAGGAGTGACAAGTTTTGTGAAAACATCGGCATTGAGAGACAATTGACAGTTGGCTACACACCGGAACAAAATGGCGTCACCGAATGAAAGAATATGACAATTGTAGAGATGACAAGAATCATGATGAATGATGAAAGTTTACCATTTACTTTTTGGGCCGAGACAACCTAGACAGCGGTTTATTTACTAATAAATGTCCCACAAAGGCGGTTCAGAACAAGACACAATTTGAAGCATGGTCTAGAGGAAGAAAGCCATCGGTAAATCATGTATATATTTAGATCAATTTGCTTGCTCATATTCCAAAAGAAATGAGATACAAACTTGAATAAAAAGGTGAGAAATGTGTATTTGTAGGCTATAGCATCGAATCAAAAGGATATAGACTACTTAGCTTGAAGAGGAACAAGGTGACTATAAATTGTGATGTGATCTTCAATAAAAAGGACAAGTTTGATTGGAAAGGAAAAGGTGTAAAAAATGCATTCTTATCAACTCAAGAGGAGGCACAAGAGACATCATAGAATGAAAATACAAATGAGCATAAAAAAGAAGAAGACCATCAACAATCTCCCTCAACATATTCTGGATCTTCTTCATCTTCTCCAAGTTTAACACCAATGAGAATGAGACGTTTAAGTGATATTTATGTTATTTGTAACTTTTGTGTTGTAGAACCGGAATGCTTTGAACAAGCGGTCAAGGAGGAAGTATAGAGAAATGCAATGGAGGAGGAGATAGGATTGATTGAGAAAAATGAAACTTGGGAGTTGTTTGAGAAACCAAAAGGAAAAGATACAATTGAGCTCAAGTGGATCTATAAGACAAAGACAAATCCGGATTGCTCCATACAAAAATTCAAGGCAAGATTGGTGGTCCATACAAAAATTCAAAGCAAGATTGGTGGCAAAAGGATACTCACAAAAGTCGGGAGTTGACTATCAAGAGACATTTGCACTAGTAGCAAGACATGAGACAATAGGAATGTTGATTGCATTAGCTGTACACAAAGATTGAAAATTGCATCAACTTGATGTAAAATCGACTTTCTTGAATGGAGTGTTGGAAGAAGAAGTGTATATTAAACAACCAAGTGGCATTGAAGTTGAAGGTAAAAAAGAAAGAGTATACAAGTTAAAGAAGGCATTGTATGAGTTGAAACAAGCACCAAGAGCATGGTATGGACAAATTGATGCATACTTCACCAACAAAGAATTCAAAAGAAACCCAAGTGAGCCAACACTCTACATCAAATATAGTAAGCATGACATGCTTATAGTTTTTCTTTATGTTAACGATTTGATCTATACCGGTGATAATAAGAAAATGATGCATGAGTTTAAAAAGGAGAGGATGAATAAATATAAGCATACCATACATCATTTTCTCATCATCACCGGTAAAGATCAAATCATCAACATAAAGAAAAACTACAAGCATACAATGCTTACCATGTTTGATGTAGGGTGTTGGCTCACTTGGGCTTTTTTTGAATTCTTTGTTAGTGAATTATGCATCAATTTGTCCATACAATGCTCTTGGTGCTTGTTTCAACCCATACCATGCCTTCTTTAACTTGTATACTCTTTCTTCTTTACCTTCAACTTCAAAGCCTCTTGGTTCTTCAACATACACTTCTTCCAATATTCCATTCAAAAAAGCTGATTTTACATTAAGTTGATGCAATTTCCAACCTTTGTGTGCGGTTAACACAATCAATATTCTTATTGTCTCATATCTTGCTACCAGTGCAAATGTCTTTTGATAATCAATTCCCGGCATTTGTGAGTATCCTTTTGCCACCAATTTTTCCTTGAATTTTTATATAAAGTCATCCGAATTTGTCTGTCTTGTAAATCCACTTGAACCCAATTGTATCTTTCCTTTTGGTTTGTCAACTAACTCCTAAGTTTCATTTTTCTCAATTATTCTTATCTCCTCGTCCATTGCATTTCTCCATACTTTTTCCTTGGCCGCTTATTTAAAGCATTCCGGTTCTACAATACAAAAGTTACAAGTATCATAAATGTCACTTAAACGTCTCATTCTCACAAATGTTAAACTTGGAAAAAATAGGAAGATCCGGCATGTATTGAGAGAGATTGTTGATGGTCTTCTTCTTTTTCATGCTCATTTGTATCTTCATTCAATGATGTCTCTTGTGTCTCTTCTTGAGTTGGTAAAAATGCATTTTTTAAACCTTTTTTCCTTTCCAATCAAACTAGTCCTTTTCATAAAAGATCACATCGCGACTTACAATCACCTTGCTCCTCTTCAAGCTAAATATTCTATAGCTTTTTGATTCGATGATATAGCCTACAAATACACATTTCTTATTTTTTTATTCAAATTTGTGTCTCATTTTTTTAGAACATGAGCATTGCAAATAGACTCAAATATACGCAAATAATTTACCGATGACTTTCTTCCACTAAAGCATACTTCAAATGGTGTCTTGTTCTCAACCGCCTTTGTAGGACATCTATTTAGCAAATACACCGCTGTCTAAGTTGCCTTGCCCTAAAAAGTAAATGGTAAACTTTCGTCATTCATCATGGTTCTTGTCATCTCTACAATTGTCCTATTCTTTCTTGAGGCAATACCATTTTATTCCAGTGTGTAGCCAACCATCAATTTTTCAATCCCAATGTCTTCACAAAACTTGTCAAACTCCGTAGAGTTTTATTCACCACTTCTATCACTTCTCAACTTTTTGATCACTTTCAACCATACTTTGAAATTTTTTGAAAATTGAAAATCCATCCGATTTTTGTCTTAAGAAATAAAGCCAACATATTCTTAAATAACTATCTATGTATTACATTCTTAAATAACTATCTATGAAAGTAATAAAGTACATATTTCCACCATAAGAGGTTATCTAATGGACCATGTATGTCGGTGTGAACTAGCTCCAATGGTGTTTTTGCTCTCTATGCACTCACCTTTGGAAATGAATCTCGATGCATTTTGCCAAGTGCACATGGTTCACATACATCATCTTTGCCTTCAATGGTTGGTAGGTTGGTAAGTCATACACCATATTTTTCTTGCTCAACATCTTCAAGCTTTAAAGTTCACATGTCCTAGCCTTTTGTGTCATAACCATAATAGGTCTTGTACACTAGCCTTCAAAGCTATATTCCTTGCCGATTTGAGAATTAGAGAAAAATTTCTATTCTTCTCCATTTTTACAACCGTCATTAAGTCTCTCTTATTCTCAACTTTATCATAGATTTCGCATAGTGCACCTTCAAAATAAACCTCATATCTATGCTCAATTAGTTGACAAACACTTAGCAAGTTTTGTGCCAATTTCGAAACTAATAACACATTATGTATCAACATCCTTTCTTTCTTTGAAACAACGGCAATTGTACCTCTTCCCTTGAATTTGACTATTGCATCATTTCCTATTGTGATTTGAGTTGTAACTGTGATGTCAAGCTTACAAAAAATTGATTCATCTCCGGTCATATGGTTACTACATCCACTATCAATATACTATACACTTTCCTTTTGTTCAACCGTCGTTTGACATACATACAATGTACCTCCTCCACACTTCTCTTCGGTGTAATTGATTTGTTCATAGTTCTTGAATCGAATGCTTCTCTAAGTGCTCATGGCTTCCTTTATATCTACAAAATCTTTTAATATGATCGGGCATCTTACAATAGTTGCATACTCTCACTTTCTCATCTTGTCTTTTCACCCTATGTTGGTTGAATGGCTCTTTAACATTAGTCTTAGATTGAAATGCACTTTCAAGTGATTGCTCAACATGCCTACTCAATATTTGCTCATGCATTTCAAGTGAACCCATTAAATTATGAACACTTAAAGTAATGAGATCTTTAGTTTCTTCAATGATAACAACTATATTGTTATACTTGGAAGAAAGACTAATAAGTATCTTCTCACATACCACCTTGTCATTCACATTATTACCTAAACTTCTCATTTAATTCACCATTTCAATCACTTTAGAAAAATAATCCTTCAAAAACTCATTTTCTTTCATTTGCAAATTTGAAAATCTCTTTTGAGAATCAAGAGCTTTACCGTTCTAGCCTTTTCGGTGCCTTGAAACTCCTTTTGCAAAATCGCTCATGCTTCTTTAGCACATGTAGCTTCAATGATTCTTAGAAATAATTTATCGAAGACGCTTTGTTGGATGAGAAAAATAGTCATTTTTCTTTCTATTCTCCTTCTCTTCTTGTTGGGATGAGGCCTCCATCTTTCCCTTATCTTATCTTTCTTTTCTTTCTCTTTAAACCCTTCTTCCACTATCTCCCAAAGATCTTGTGAGATCAAGAGAGTTTCATTTTGATGCTCTAAAGTTCTCATCTTCAAAGATGGGGTGAGAACTTTGTAGCACCCATGCTCCTCCTTGCATGGCCACCGTGCTCTGCTCTTTTTCTCCTTTTGAAATCTCTCTTGAAATCTCACAAAAAATGCTCTGAAACCATTCTTTTGGCTTGGACAAGTTTCTAAATCTAATTCATTTATGGAAGAAGATGAATAGAAGATAGGAAGGAGAAGGTGGCTGCACAACAATTTTCCAGCTGAGACTCTTGCAAGTAACAAAGCAATTGTTACTGTTTATTCCACAGGGATTATGTAATAGGCAAAATTCTAGAATAAACAGTAACAATTGCAAGAGTCTCAATTGGAAAAATATTGTGCAGCCGCCTTCTCCTTCCTATCTTCTATTCATCTTCTTCCATAAATAAATTAGATTTAGAAACCTGTCCAAGCCAACAGAATGGTATTAGAGCATTTTTTGTGAGATTTCAAGAGAGATTTTAAAAGGAAAAGAAGAGAAGAGCGGCTATGCAAGGAGGAGCATAGGGTGAGAACTATGATTATTGGAGCATAAAAAATGAAGACTCTTTTCATCTCACCAAAAATGCTCTGGTACCATTGTGGACAACGTTTTTCCATTATTTTGCCTATTACATAATCTCTAATTCTATTGAGTGGGCCCAACTTAAAGTATATGGCGCACTCAAAACTAAGCCCTGAAACAATGCATTAATTTAATAGGTTCAAGCCATCCGGCCTGATTAAACACCCCTACTCCTCACTCGGCCTTTTTTCTCCTTTCTATTGAGTTTCGCATTAGTTTTTGCACTGTTTTATTTTGATTTCAAAAAATAACTACACCTTTTTTTCCATACAATCTATTTTTGTTAGGTTTTTAACTCCTCTCCTTTTTTTTTACATGATTTCATTTATTTTCATGTAATAACTTCAATTTTTAAATAAATCAAGGAAGCATACAATAGAAAGGAGAAAAATTATATTCAACACATACATAACTAAGTGGGAAAAAATAAACCTGTTGCATGTAACCCCCATTATGCTGTTGAGCAAACTGGGGAAATTTTTTCCGCATAATCTGTCATAAAAAAGAAGTTGAACAGTTGTTAATAGTATGTTCAATAAGCAGCCTAAGTGGAATAAGTGAGGAAAATTTTACAATTTTGCACTAAATAGAAAGACTCTAAACAACAATCACATAAAAAATGTAGTGATGAAAAGATTGTTACAATGCATTTCTTCTAGGTACTTGCTTTTATCCTTCTAGTGAAGATTGCATTCTAACAAAATATCAAAGGTAGTATATAGCTTTTCTAATCTCATTATGATGTCACCATCAATTGTCACATAATCTGCAAACAATGAACGAGTATGATTGTGAGAAAAGCATAATTATGTATTTTAATTAATCAGCCTACATTGTGACATTGTGAGCACTTATTTGACTACCTTGATGGTAATGCATCTAAGAACGCACAATAGATGTGTAGTGATAATCTAGATAGATAAGTATAAGAACATATGAATGCCAGGAGAAATAAGCTTCCATTTTTGTCCTTCAATTAGCTTAGTTAACAAACTTGACAAATTTCTGTACAACATTTCAAAATTTACATTTAATCATATTTTGACTCTCAGATTAGTGATATTGGTATCCATAAAGAAGAGGTAGATGTTCTTCAATAAGAGAAGGCTATTAGACTCAGAAGAAATGATATATGTATGACAGCGCATGGCAACTAAGAAAAATTTATTGCCAATAGAGATTAAGAGAACAAGCAAATCACTGTTTCATAATTTTCAAACGTACAAATTGTGGCCAAGATTCCATATGGCAACACAGCATGCAGAAGAAAGCAGTCATTACAAAGAAATGATAGCCATCAAACACTTAATGGAGATTAAGAGAACTGACTGATAAGAACTGCAATGGTGCAACAGGCCTGACATTCAGATCAAGTTCATTGAAAAGATCTCGAGTTGCCACTGTTAACAAGTGTGATTGCTGATCCAGCTCGTTATTTCTACCTGAGTTGGTATAACTGCTTGACAACGACAGATTAAAGAACAGGTTATACACTAGAAATTCTTCTAAGAAAGACTGGAGGAGCCCTTGACCTTTTTATATGAAGTGGAAGTTACATTAGCATTCACCTTGATAGTGAAGACTTCAACTCTGGAACGGAATGTAGACATTGCAATGTAGAGTTCATGTAACAAGTGTTTCCCAAATTGAAAAGACCTGCACTATGTCCCTGTTGGTAGAAAGAAAATTAGTCAATATTCAAAAGTTGCAATAAACTAGGTAGAGAATCAAAATATAATTGGTAAGATTGATTGGTTAACCACTCCTCTTAAGAACTCAAGTCGTTAAGAAAGAGAAATTTTTAAAATTTTGACTTTTAAGACTCCCTTTAACAATCAAGTCACCCACCTTGTGTTGTAATCATGAACATTCTGGTCAGCCAGACTTACAGGATCAAGCGAAAGCTCAAACACTAAATATCTAACTCTCATACTGTCACACCTGATAAATCAATAAATGAAAATCCATATTTTTTAAAAAAAATTACTATATGTTCTTAGGATGAAAACACAAGAATTCTCAACATGATTAATTCAATTAATTATATAATCATCACATAGAGGCAACAACATTTATATATCAATCCTAGGTTTCATCCAAATAATGAGATTCTTTTCATAGAATAAAACTCATTTCATAATGCAAGACCATAACATCTCTTATATCATTATGTACAAGCCAAGATTTTGCTCACTCTCAATCTTACAAGCAAAAGACAACTTTATATAATATTAATTACATTACACATGATCAATATTCATTACAACTTAATAAAATATTCATTACATTTTGCTCAACCCATTAATTTCCTTTTATCTCCCACAAAACATGTAGTAATCTCTTGAACTACAAGGAATAAGCAAGAACACTCAACAACCAGAGAGCAAATGATACCAAACTATGAAATAGGCAATATCAATTTAATGGTAGTCACATCAAGTTTTTTTCATACATCATAACATGTCTTATCATAACATGTCTTTCGAAGTATTAAATTTCTTAAATGAATCCATAAATAAGATTAAGTTGTAACATGATGGTTTCATATGGAATATTGAAAACAACAATAGAGAATCAATCTATTTTAAATATACCATTCAAAACACATAAAATGAACCTTTCACTGGAAGCATAATCTGCCCTTATGAGGGTGAAATCAAACATATATTGTCCAAAGCTCATTATTAAGTCTGTCCAATCGGTTCAACCCGAACCGAACCGAACCGATTGAACCGAACCAATTTATTTTTTGGTAAAATTTTTCAACTCGGAAATAGAACCAACATTATTAAAACCGATTTGAACCGAACCAAATAACACCGGTTCAGTTCGGTTCAAACTGAATAAAACTGAATTCAGAAGATTACGCTTGCCAACTACCAAACTACAACTGCCTTGATTTTAGTACACAAAAAATTCTATCAGTAGGTATTTGCAGAATTGGAAATCATGTTAAAACCAATGATTAGGTTTGTTCCCCCAAATTATGAACAGTTTGCAATCGTTCCACATAAAACAAAAAAAATAAATAATTGCCGGTTTACAATCGTTTCACAAGATGTAAAAAAAACATACTATAAAAAATGCAATTAGAAGCAAGGTCAACAGCAAAGACGACACAACACAAACAATTCAGGAAGCAAATGGTAAAAGGATTATATAAAGTTGGGGATATATGGAAAGCCAGCTGCGTATTGGATTGGAGCTTCCAGTGGATCTTGTTGATCTCCTGGAGGACGTCCTCCTCATCCTTGCGGAGTTGGTCGAGCTCCTTCGATTTCTCAAGCAAAATGCAGATCTCGATCCCTGACATCGCTACCTCCTCCCCGGCCCAATCGACAAGGAAATGGGGGTTCGAGGAGGGGACAACAAGCTCAATGCATCAGTGATGGCCCGTCTTGTTCGGATAGAAACCGAACGAGTGGGGGAAAGATTATCAGGAAGAAATGATCGACGAAGCAGCAGAGAGGAGCCAGAGCAACGAACGTGAGGGCAACGTGATTGTATGAGTCGTCTGAGTTAGGTCAGGTGAGGGCGGCGTGAATCGCTAATAGATATTAGATAAGTGAATAGAATATACCCTAAATCCCTAATATCTATCAAGGATTAAAATTGCATCACTAAGAGTGAGATGCTGAAATTGAATCGTTGAGTAAGTCGCGTGACGGTGAGTCGGTTCGGTGTTTGATTTTTTTATTTATAATTTTTAATTATACCCTAATTGGTTCGGTTCGATTTTTACATATTTTGGAAGGGAAAAATCAAAACTGAACCGATTAAAATTTTCTCCCTCCCATCCTAAATCGAACCGAGTAGCTATAAAATCAAACCGAACCGCCTAAGTCATTTCGGTTCGGTTTGGTTCATCGGGTTGAACCGAATAATGGACAGGCCTACTCATTATAGCACCTCAACCTATGAGATTGTGGAATTCAAGAGGAACCTTATATAGATTCAATAGGTAGCTCCCAAGATTCAAGACATGGCCCACTTTTTAGGTATTGTGTTTTACTCTATGTAGCACTTAGTTTCACATCTATCTCTAGATTGTGGGATTCTAGATAATGTAGGCCAAAACAGCCCATGAAGCCTATAAAGCCATACTTGGGCCATAGCTCAGTTGGACTATAACGTAAAGGCCTAACCTATGGAGAAGGCACCACCCGAAGGAGCATGCCCAAGTTGTTAAAAATCATGCTAAAGGTGTGAGAATCTTGTTATAGTTACTGGAGATAAGACTGAAGTATGAGCAAGAATCTTTCAGCTTTTGTCTAAGTTTGTTATTTGTTTCAGCTTTTTCTTATTTAGATTTTTAGCATGTGTCCTCATGTTTCCACCATGTTTTAGGTTAGGTGTGCTTTAATTAACCACTCCTAAAGGTTTATAAAAGAAGTCTATTATGTTGCGTTGTTTATAGCTTTGGATGAATAAAAACTTTAAAGTTGTTCCACCAGGCTGCATTACTCTTTCTGTCCCTCGGAGTATATTCTCCACACTCCTCTCTTTGTGCTTGAGTGTTGTCCATCTTTTTTTGTTTTAACTTTTGTTTGTCTTATGGGAACTCTCTTATCACCAGCCTAAGCCTAGGTCAAAGAGAAGAAAGCTTTTGTTTACTTCTCCATTTTAGACACTTCTATCATGGCTTGTTGGGGTAGGAAGTTATGTTTTTTTCTATTTTGAGCCCTCTTATCACTGATTATATTAAGTCAGGGAGCAAAGCCCACTCTTAACTCCTTTGGGGTTCCCTTGCATAGACTTTGTTAGGTCGAGAAGAGGTTATTATAGCACATATAATGTATTTCCTTACATTTTTTGCTTTCACAAGGCTGTAATTGCTACAATTAAGCACTCCATGATGAAGTCCCTTAAACGATGCACATATGCTAACAATTGGCTCTCCCACGCCTTGTGTGTTGTTATAATTGAGAAGTCATTACCTATCGTAGTGTTTGTTGGAATCCCTGGACTTATAAAAATTTGAAATGCAGCGGAATGAAGGTCTGAAACAAAATTCCCAAAAACACTAGGATCCTTTACGAGTGAAAACCGAAGAATGTGAAGAGTAGTACCTTTGTCTAGGAATTTTTTGGAGCATTGCCGATGACGAAGATGCACAAGTGTCCGTCCTCTACAATCGCACACACACGGACTCCTCAAAGTCTCTCCAACCTCCATGTGTGGTGCTAGCCTCGGGAGGTGAGATCCACGCCTCTAGGATATTCTCAACTTGTGCCAACCACCAAGATCCAGCGCCAAGGAGAAAAGAGAGTGTTGGCGACAAGGAGTAGGTAACACTACTACTTATCCCAACCTTGAAGCAAAAAATTCCTCTATTTTTTATCACCTTCAAGACCCTCACGCCATGGAGGAGAGGGGAGGCGACAACAGGAGATGAGAGAAAAGAACTAGTGCAAGAATCTCCCAAGAGAGCCTCTCTATATATAATAGATGTACCAACTATTCTTGGAGATTATTTTTTATTAAATTTAATATACAAATATATTAAATATAATGAAGAATGCGCCTAGGTCATGTATGAATTAAATCAATTAAATATATTAGCCAAATTAGTCAAGTAGGAATAAAAATATTTGATTAAATTTGTTTAACCACAAATTAGCAAATATATTAATTATTTTAATCATAAATGCGCTTAATAAAATTTTATAATTAAATATATAAATATATTTAATATAAAATGCGCCTATGCATATTAATTAGCCAAAAGAAAA
Source organism: Costus pulverulentus (assembly GCA_027562315.1). NCBI lineage: Eukaryota > Viridiplantae > Streptophyta > Magnoliopsida > Zingiberales > Costaceae > Costus > Costus pulverulentus. The sequence continues at coordinate 65,766 of JANTFE010021648.1, forward strand.
TTCTCTTGCCAATTAATAAATTTTATTTATTCATGTGACTTAAGTGTCAAGTCCCAAACTTGCACTAAGACCCTTGTTTGACTCATTTTGACAACACAGGTCAACAGAGGTCAAACGTGGTCCACTAGAGGTCAACTAGTGGTCAAACACGAACTAAATAAAATATCATCTCCAAAGAAGAAATCTCAAAGCTACGGACTCCCAAAATAATCTGAATCATATAATGATTCGATCAGAGATTATCCGATCAGTATGAGACCTCGAGTGTCTAGGTATGTGACCCTATAGGTTCTTCAGACGTTGGCAATGATAATCTAAAATCATCACAAGCGATAAATGGTACCTAGCGGTACATCATGGCTACCCAAGTCATCGAAATGGAGTCATCATTGATATCCCCTAAAACTATGATAAAGTATATGTAAGCATTTGTCCTTTTGCCAGGATGATGTCTAGATTGGACAAGTGTGTCATACTTGTTTAACCCAATCAAATGGTCATGACTAAATTAGGTTCTCACCTGGATATGGCCATATACTTTCAGTCATATATCCATTTAGGGGGATATCAAGCTTCCTCGCAAGGAAGAGGCAAATACTTTCTTAGCATATTGAATCTCTCATATGGCTCATGACGCACCCAATGACAACCGTTATTACTTTCCTTTTATGGCGAAGCGTTAGATTGTATCGAAGCACCTTATTTACCATATAGAGATACCAATGCCCTCAAGTCTAGGACAAGTGTAACTCTGTCATTGTGATATTCATCTTATGACACCGAGATGAATCCTCACGGCGGGTCGGTCTAGTATATCTCTCTTGATATACCTATATGTCTCCGTTAGCAACCCGTACTCAACCAGTGCATATATTAGTCTCAGGTGAATCATAGCTGTCTCATATCCACTATGATTCTCGACCGGAGACACATAGAGACTAGATAAAATCTATCTTTTAGAGATATTGTACATGCAAATGTACATGTGCGCAGATGTACAAATTTGCATAACAACGACCATGTCAGGATAACTCATCTATCAGATAGATGTGAGACACATATCTCATTGGACCATCCAAAAGTGCTAGGGCATAAACACTGATAGTATTGTCATTGTTTAATGTTGATTTGACCTACAATTGCTCAAATACATATCATATTTTTTAGGTTTCTCATGTTTTCTTGCTTAATTTCTTTGAATGTGCTTTTATTGAGAGGCATTATTTCGATTTATGATATTTGTGAATTCTTACTTTAAACACTAGTAGTACACATTCTTTTATCTAATGTGATTTTATTACAGAGATAAAGAAAATTCTTACTTTAAACACTAGTAGTACACATTCTTTTATCTAATGTGATTTTATTACAGAGATAAAGAAAGAAACCTTCTTTGTCTAATTATAATTTGTTTTGCGTAGTTCGGGCCAGTAATTAAATAGTGTCCATTAACATTTGAAGATATATAGTGGTGGAAACTGATCTTATGGTTCTAAATTTTTCTAATATATTATTTTAGGCATGGATTGGCTCTTAATCATGTCACCTCAGATTGTTATAATTATTTAGTGACTTTTTGGCCTCCTAGTTCACTTATATAAAAATTTATTGGGGTATATGGACAAAGTTGCTCTTATATTCTCTGTAATATAAACTAAGCAACTAATGAGAAGTGGAGTCACCGAATTTTATTGTCTATAGTTGGGTGAAAGAGAAGACAAATGTACCTATTAAATAGATTCGTTAGAGAATTTACTAATATTTTTCCAAATGATTTACCTAGATTATCACCACAAAGATAGGTTGAATTTATAATTGAACTTCAACCAAGACCCACACTAATAAAAAAGACATCATACAAAATGGCTCCTAAGAAATCGAGTGAACTTAAAAATCAAATAAGGTCACAAACACCTTGCAGCTCCTATGTTTTAAAAAGAAAGATGGGTTAATGAGATTATGCATTGATCGCACACAATTAAATGTTGTTACAATTAGAAATAAATACCATTACTAAGAATTGATTATTTATTCGATCAAGTTAAGGGTACCCATTGTAGTCTAAAATTTTATGTCTAAGATGAAGATATATCAAATACCGCTTTTCGAATCAGATATAGGTATTATGAATTTTTCAATGATGCTTTTTAGTTAACAAATACACTAATAACTTTACAGATTTAATGAATCATGTTTACAGATTTAATGAATCAGATATAGGACATGTGATTTCAGGAGATAACATAGTCATGGATCCCTAAAAGATTAATGCAATCCCAAATTGGAAGAAGCCAAAGTCAATGCAGGAGTTAATGAGTTTCCTTAAGTTAGCAGATTATTGTAGGCTTTTTGTACAAGGGTTTTCTCAAACAGTCATTCCCATCACTCAATTAACAAAACAAATAAACTTTAATAGGTGTAATTCTTATAAAAATAGTTTTTCAGGAACTCAAGAAGAGATCATTAAGTGCACCTGGATGAAGGATATATAATTTATACAGATGCCTCAATTCAAGGGTTGGGAAGAGTATTAATACAATATAAGAAGGTAGTAACTTGTGCTTCAAGACAATTAAAGAATTATCCTGTACATGATTTAAAATCAGTAGTAATAATTTTGTATTGAAATTATGAAGACACTATTTGTATGGTGTGAAATTTAAAATATTTACATATCATAAGAGCTTAAAATATTTGTTCAGTAAAAAGAGTTAAATATAAGACAAGGTAGATGAATAGAATTTCTAGAAGATTATGACTAAAATTAATTATTTGGTAGGGTAAATGTAGTAGCCGATACTCTTAAGTAAAAAGTTAGTATGAATGTTAGCGCATTTGAAGGTAGCATAAATAGAGTTGATAAAACAAATAACTGATTTGAGTATTGAAATTGTATGACAATCAAAAACAGTATCATTTATGATGATAGAGTCAAAAATTGTAAAGAAAATTAAACAACATCAAATGGAAGATAAGAATTTAGTGGAAATAGTGGAAAAAGTTGAGAGAGGTAAGAGAGCAAAATTCAGTAAAGAATCAAAAGTTATCTTAAGGTGTAAAGGCAGATTATATGTGTTAGAGTTTGCAAAGGCAAAACTACTAGTGAAGCTCATAGGTTTATATTCACCATATATTCAAGCATTAATAAATATACAAGGACCTTACGAAGTATTATTGGTGGGATAGAATAAAGAATGATGTTGCTAAATAGAAGAAGAGATGTGAACTTTGTTGTAGAGGATCACATGCTCTTAAAGGTGTCACACTAAAGGGTGTGATGAAATTTTTTTTTAAAAAAAGAAAAGTTAACACCTAGATATATTGGTCATTTTTAAAATACTAGAAAGGGTAGCTCTACCTGATAGGATAGGAGCTGTGACATATAAGACTAGCCTTGGCCCTCTCTTTTTGGTGTACATAATGTGTTTTATGTATTGATGTTGAGAAAGTATGTTTCTAACCCCATTCATATGTTAAGAGAAATTACCTATGTAAATACAGTCAGATACAACTTTCATTGAACACTCAATTCAGAGATTAGATAAGGACGAGCATTAATTGACAAACAAGGTAGTCAAATTAGTCAAAGTTAGATGGCAACATTACCCACATCATAAGGCTACATGATGTCATAACCTTTAACCATGGTAAGTAAATTTGGGAACCATATTTTTTGTAAATCCCTATTTAGCTATTTTTGGCCAACTCCCTTGTTTTGCTTCTAGGTATTGGGCAAGTGCAATCTAGAGACAACAGATAGATTAGAAGCCCCGTGGAGAGGGAAAGTGACTAGTCATTTATTTATTTTCTTTATTTGAGTGACATGGGATACTTGTAGTTTTCTTTTATTTATTTTAGTATTTGATGGTGGAACAGACAGTTACAGATTTTATGGTCTTATGTAGTTGAGTAGTATTATTTATTATTAATATCATATGACTAATATTGTATATTTTGAGAAATTGGAATTTTTTATGTTGTTTTGAAATTACTATGATTTGGATTTTTATAGTTTGGTTTGGATTGTTCTGTTGAATATATAAATAAAACTAGATTTTTTTGGTATGTTAAATTGTAAGGGTATGTGCACAATATTATTGAGCATGTTTAACATGCCAAATTGCCCACCATGAGTCCAAGAACCCAACCATAGGTCCATAGCCTTAGATCATATTGCATTGCCTCCCTCTATAGGATCTTGGTTAGTGAACCCTTATGCTTTTGCCTCAATGCCATTAACTCATCCTTTAGAACAAAGGTATGTCATAAAGGATCATATTCTTCTCTTAGGACTCTTAGACCCTATTTCCTTGGAGGGAAAATAGGATAGAAAGGAAAGAAAGCTAACTTTTCCTCCATTTCCTTGGAGAGCAAGAACAAGATGGGAAGGAAAAAGGAGACCATTTTTCCTCGTTTTGCTTTCTACCCAAATGGAGCAGAAAGCTTGAAAGGAAAAAAAAAAGCATGCCTTTGCCCCTTTTTGCTCGTTAGTTGCCGCCTTCACCACTCACCGTTTGCCGGCTCCCACCTCCATCTCTCGCCGGCTCCTGCCCTCATCACTTGCCGCTCTCCGCTCGCCGGCTCTACCCTACTCACCCTCCGCTTGTAGGCTCCCACCCTCGCTCGCCTGCTCGTCCCCGCTTGCTAGTCCTCCCTTCCCCAACGTCACCCACCACCACTCCAGCCCAAACGCCAGCACTGGCACTAGTAGCCCATGCCTCCCTCCCCATTTTTCCTATTTTAATCGAGATCATAATCACGTGGATTGCACGTGATTCTCATTTCTTTCCTCCTCCATTTCTTTCCCTTTCCCCTTTCCTTTCTTCCTTATTTTCCTTCCCCACAAGGAAACACAACCTTAGAATTTTCTAACTTTGCTTGTAGGACCTTAGCTTCATTTGCATTTTTAAATATTAACCCTATAGGCATATGTAGGTTATCTTTCATTTGCATTTCTACATAGATATTAGCTTAGCTTCTTACCTTGACCTACTACTACTACCTAAGGTCATGCATACCCCACGCTCTCCACTCTCCACTTGAGCATGACAGACCTTAACCTTTAGGTACTAATTAGTCTCCATAGGCCTAGTGCAATATCATAATGGAGACTAAATAACTTGCATTGCATCCATGTCTCATCCTTTTGTATTGGTATTTCACAACAAAATTTAGCAAAAGGATCTATTTGAGCAACTACCAAATAGCGCCAACAAGCATAGTAGGCCATATACTTTTGAGGAAGTAGAGCTAGTGATGATGAGAGTCAATCCAAAATGATTATCAGCGAAGCTATATGCAAGGTATATTGGGCCTTATACCATAATGCAAAAAATTAGAGCTAATGCATGCCTTATATTTGCCTGATAATGTCTAGATCAGCACCATCTTCAACATTAAAAATGGAGAAAGCACCACTCTAGAATTATGCCAAAGTTGTTGAGGAATAATGTCAAAGTTAAGGAATCTTATCAAAGTTATTGGAGATTAAGCTAAAGTATGCGCAGGAATCTTTTAGCTTCTATCAAAGTATGTTATTTGTTTCAACTTTTCTTAATCATATTTTCAACATATGCCCTCATGTTCCCAGTATGTTTTATGTTAGGTATGTTGTGAATCAAAGTTTTGAAAACCGATTCGAATGACTAATTTTCTCAATTTGTATCGGACTCAAATGTAGCGGAACCAAGTAGAAGCAACATAAAAGGAAGGAGCAGGAGAAGACGAAGGAGAGGAAGAAGAGAAAGAATAAGGAGAAGTAGGAATGGTAGACGTTGGAAAGGTGAGCAGTAAAAGCGGATACAGACGAGGTACCCCTCTTTCTCTTTTTCTTCCTTTTCTTCTTCTTCTTTCTCTTCCTCCTCTTTGTCTTTCTTCTTCTTCCGCTCCTCTACCCAATATCACTTATTTTTGTCCAGTATAGACTGATATGTACTCGTCCAAGTGTGGACCGATATACCGGTCCAAACCGGTTTTTCAAACCTTATTTTGAATTACCTGCCCCTAAGGTTTATGAAAGAAGGTTGTTGTGTTATGTTGTTTAGAACTTTTGATGAATGAAAACTTTTAAGTTGTTCTCTGGTATAGCTTCATATCTCTCTCTCCCGGTGGAGTTGTGTTATCCACGCTCCTCTCTTTGTGCTGAGGTGTTATTCACCTCTTTTTTTTTTTAACTTTGGTTGCCCTTGCAAAACTCTTATCATTGGCTAAGCTCTTTTATTTTCTTCTATATTTGAAGCACTTCGATCACTAAGTAATTTGTATTATATTTCATCTCCCATCATACTCTTGGGTTCCCTTCTAGCATCTACTCTGTCGAGTGAAGAAGAGGTGGCTATAGCGTGTTTAGCGTATTTCCTTATGTCTTTACTTTCACAAGACTGCAGTTGCTACAAATAATCACTACATGATCAAGTCCTCAAAATGTTGTGCATATGGCTAACAATTGGCTCTCCCACCCTAGTGAGTCCTTATAATTGAGAAGTCATCATATATAGTAGTGTTGTCATTATTTTATACTGATTTGACCCTGCTCAAATATGTATCACATTTTTATGAATTTCTCTCAGGAGAAAGCTACACATGTGGAGGTAGAGGTGGTGGCTCACTATGAGCTTTGATGAAGCAGCAGACCAAGGAGGAAGGAGGAGGCAGAAGCTGTGGACATGTCGCGGGAGTAGCAAAGGCAAATCTACTGTGTTGTTCTATCCAATACATACTTGAGCTTTGGACCAGAACATTAGTTTGGAGTTGCATTTGAAACCTTGCCCTCATAGAAGGTGAATAATGAAGTTCAAATAACATGTTAAGTGTTGATATGCTCACTTTCAATTACAAGGGATGTGTAAATCAATAGAATTCATACATGTATGATCATTGAACTCAAAATTCAAAAATTTAGAGAATGATTTACATAAGTTTCTATTATATTATATAAAATCATTTTGAATGATAATTATTTCAAAATAAAGGATTTTAAATCTATTTTCTAGGAAAATAAATTTTGTATTGTACAAGAAGTTATGATCTAAGTAGTACCAATAGGTCAATATCATAGAATTGAGATTTTCATATCTATAGGGACAATTGCAACTATACAGATAAATTCATTACTAATATAGAATTAGAAAATAAGAGCTCTAATTGCATTTATATCATAAGAAAATAATTGTTTTGGATAATGAGAGTTACATAATTTATATATGTATTAATCATTAAGTAGAGATTAAAAGACCTAAAATAGTGAAGCTGGCTCTAGAGGATCAACTTGAACTAACTCAGTAAATTAGATACCTATCATATAAATACACTCAAAAGAATGAATTTGAGTCTTCTCTCCAAATGCGTGAACCATAAGCTATGATAACTTGAGTATAGAAAGGTTAGATTTACAGTGAACTTCATGGCATAAAACATTCTTTCTAATTTTAAATCAATCAAATTTAAGACAACAAAAAACAATTTGATATGACAATATCATGAAGTAGAATTTTTCATGACTTTAAATCAATAAAGGAAAGATCACACAAGAAAGATAGGATTACTTGCTTAAGAAGCAAAAATCCACTCCCAACTTTGTGCTTTCTCTTTTTCTTCCTCTCTCCCTTAGGTTTCTTTTCTTCAGGTCATGCATGAGCAAAGAGGTCAATTTCCATTTTTTATATATTTTATCTCATATGAATCAAGTAGCATAAGGTGTAAGCTTAAGGTAAAACTCTAGTGTTAAGAAGCATGAGATAGCATGGTCAACAATTGTTGGCTTGAATTTTTATCCTTCATTTTCATGTCTCTTTCTTAATATCTTTTGATCATTTTCACCAGTGTAGGAAATAAAATTTACATAGTATCATCATATATTATTCAAGACACTAAAATTTCAAAGTACTATTATAGTAATATCATATTTTATAAAAGACTTTACTTGTTAGCATAAATTTAATTCTCATGCAACATTATTTCTCAAAGTGTAATACAAGCTATATTATAAGGGTATTATTACACATACAATGTTGACATTGAGTGGGTAGTTACATATTCCAGAAGTGTTGGAAATAGTTCAATCTATGTTTTTTATGGTTGTCATATCATGGATAGCATGTGAACCTAGTAGTGTTGTTTAGCAGTGTTGTTTAATAGTACAGAGACCAAATTGAGTCTCCAAAAGATTAATGACTTAGTTCATGTTCAGAATTATTAATGTATAGGAAACTAGTCCTTGGCTTACCATGAAAGTTCATGGTCAATTTTTGGAACTTCAAAAGGCCCACAACTTTTAAAGACATCATAAGAACTAAATGATTGATAAAATATAATAAGTTATATGATTGAGACTAACCACAGCTACTACTTGTTCTTCCTCGGGCAAATCTTCCATAAAGGCAGGACCTTTCTCAGGAGCTTTCACTATTTCATCTGCCGTACCCATCATCATGAATTTTTGCCCCTATTAAATATTTTTGAAACTTCATATGCTGTGAGCATGTAGACATCAAAGAATAATTAAAAGTGTGAAGCACACCACCTCTTTAACACCAATAATAGCCCAATCTGAATCATCCTACAATAGGAAGAGAACTTACTACATGCTCCAAACCAAGTCCAAAAAAATCTAAAACAAGAAAAAGGGTAAAAAAAATATTCAAAGTGAGGAAGCTCATAAACCTTCAAAAGACCCCCCTTAACCATAATCTTTTGCCTCTCCGGGGGAACCCCAGTTAAAGTAAACAGCTGACATTTAAATACAAGAGGAGGTTGACTAGTGTCAATTTCCACTGCTGGAAAAACTTCTTTTTGCCACTTGACGCTCACTACATGAAAGAACATCATTAATATTGTGCACAATGTTGCCATGAAATTAACAACACAATCTCATTAAGTAGCAGAAAAAGATGGGAATAGTTCAATATAGTGACATGTAGGTTACACTAGCACAGAAAAAAAGGAACTAAACAACTAAAGAAAAATCTCCTGGCTTATCATGTATGATAACATTTTATGGCTAATGGCCAAACAGATGGGTTTCCTTTACTGTAGGAGGAAATTTCTTCAGCTAGTTTTCCCTGATAATATTCCTATTGACGATTAAAACGTACACTCACTGTGCTGAAACACAATTTATAAGCGTAAAATTCACTCAAATGTACAAGTGAAGAACTATCGGATACGGACCATGAGAAGGCAAAAGAAGTATACTAGTAATCTAGAATGAAGAAGATGAAAAGTCACTCCATGATATACTATTTATAATTAATGCAAAGAATTTACTTTTATACTACACCTGTGAAAGAGTTGATTTAATATTTCTCTTGTAGGTTTTCAAACATAACATTTCTTTTTTCAGGACTTATAAAAACCACAGGGGTGTTTTTGAGGGATATATGCGGCTATTTAGGATATCATATTAGATTTTGGCAACAGAAAAGAGGGAAAAGGAAAGGACAAGTTTGGGATCTACTACAAAATTAATGGGAAACTAAATATATGGTATGGTAGTATACAGTTTGGAGGGGAATAGATAAGTTATCTAAAATAACGCTTGAATTCACAGGTAGCCTCTTTCTATAAACCACAGTGCATCACAAATAAGAATCAATACAACAAATCTTAATCAGTTGTGTAGGTACAGATTGACAAATTTGACGTCAAAAGAATAATAAGACTAGTATACATTTTGAGATGAAAGAGTAGAGATGCGGTCCTGGACATAAGCCAGGCATGAGTGAGAAGTCCCAAACTTCCCGTCGGGGTGACTCGACATACAAACATCAGAGGAGTAGAATGTAGTAAATGAAGTCAAGGCTAGATACATTAAGGGATTTGCAATGCTTCAAGAAGGGGAAGAAAAACCAAGTGTAGACGAACTAAGAAGCGAAATTAAACAAGCTAAACATTGTCAAATTTGTGCTTTTGATTGAAGATAATTATGGGATATGCTGGAGATGGTAGCACTTGACTACGTCCAAGACAAATCGGAAAGTAGAAGAGATTACGGCAATTGTTCCTACCGGTCGGCATGTTCGGTAAGTCGGAGCTGCTGTCCTATGCTCACTATCGGATGGGGTTAAAGGAAGAGGATGGATCGATGAGGTGGAAAGAGAGCAAGAAGGCGGTGGCTTGCAAGGGCTTCCAAGCGGCAACGCGTTTCGGTTTGGGTCGCGCACCAGAGGCGGCGGTGGCGTGCTACGTTCGGATCAACGATCAACTGGTCGATCCATCGGGACCGTTCATTTCACATAGATTTATTTGAATCGTGCGATAGGTAAAGGTTAAGACTATGTGCTTTTTCTCTAGATTTATTATATTTTACCTCCTTTCTAGTGTAGATATTTTCTAACAGAACATAACCTAAGGATGAACAGTATTATTATATTATTTATAAAAGTGCTGTATATTTTTTTGAAGAAACTATTTTATATGTTATATTTTGCTATAAAAAAGTGCTATTTCAAAATTTATAAATAGAAATTTATATAGCCACGATAGGGTTTGTTATAATGTATATTCGCAAAAAATACTCCACCTTTGTCGCTTCTTCTTTACAATAGAAATTTGAATGTCTGTAATAAAGATGAAGGTGGCGCAAGGCATAGGATATCTTAAGATTTTTCTAGAACTTGTCATAGGATATCTTAAGATTTTTCTATATGAAACACACGTGCATAAAAATTTTTAATTTTTTTCCTCATGTAGGCAGAAACACTATTTCATTATTTGGAATACCATTATTAGGCAAGTAGAAGAATATTAAAAATTCTAACAAAAATATACAAGAAAATCCAAAAACTAATTTCCTTCTTAAGGATCATGCGAGATAATAAGCAATCAAATAGTGTGATAAATCTATTAACTTTGTTGTATGCCCGGAGAAATTGAGTAAAGAAGATATAGGCAGACAACCATCTACCCTCTATTGGCATACACACCAATAATTGTCTTAAAGTCACCTTACTCCATGCCCAATACTAGCCTAGGGAGTAGGGATCACACATAGTAGGAGATGTTCTTCTGAGTAGGGAGGATGCAAAAGTAATGGGCCCACTATGAGTGCATGCCCTATTGAAGTAGTAACTGTTGGGAAACCTTAGCCAATTAAAAATAAAAACAAGAGCGAAAGCGATGACCTGAAATATTTTCACCAAAAATTGAATAATCGTCTTACGAGGGAAAGCACTAGATATGATAGAGATAGGTACCTTTTGCGATTTTAGAAGCAAGCCGATGATGAAGACATGCAAGTGAATGTCATCTGCAATCGCGCACACAACTGGCTCCTCAATAACTCTTCTTCCTCACCCGATGCTAACATCGCGAAGAATATCCTTACCTATGGGAGAGCTCTACACTCGTGATGAAAGCCTCACCACTTATGCCCAAGGATGCGCCAACAAGAGATGAGAGGGAAGTGCCAAGGAGAAAGGATCACACCTCTCTTCCACTTGCGCCTGTGATGAAAGCCTCACCACTTCCTCGTATTCTCGCTAATGCAAGGAGACTTGCCCAAGGAAGATCTCACCAATTCAAGAAGGATTAGCTTCACTTCTGAGGGTGGTGACTAGGGCTTGGAGAAGAAGAATGGGCGACTAGGTTATGTGTTGTCGCCTAGGGCAAGAGCATATCATACATTGCGCCTAGCCCCTAGCCCCCATATATATATAGAGTTTTAAGCATGGGTTCCATAACTTCAGTCGTGAATAAATCTAACTTCAGTCGTGAATAAATCTAACTTCAGTCGTGAATAAATTTATTAGATTTATTCCATTATTTGAATATAAATATTCAAATATGTGCCTAAGCTGTGGGCCCTCTAGATTACGCTAAATCAGGTCGACAAGCCATCGAACCAATTCGGTGTTTTTTACATCACTTGGTTTATTGACTAGACCTAGTCAACCAAGGTCAAATATAGTCACCCGAAGGTCAGCAGATGTCAAAACGTAAATCTAATGTACTACTGCCCAAGTCTTTGAAATGGATGTCATTATCGATAGCCCCTAAACTACGATAAAGTACCTATGCACTATAGCCTTTTTCCTAGGCCAATATCTAGATTAGACAAGTGTGTCACACTTGTTTAACCTAATCTAATAGTTATGACTAAATCGGGTTTTCACTTGGGTATGGTCATTGATGAGTTGCATTTACATAGCATTTTTCACTATATTTAACATGCTTATTTGAGCTTAATTATTAGGGCTGAGCATTCGATAAAAACCGAAAAACCAAAAATCGATTTACCGAAAACCGATTTACCGAAACCGAAAAACCTATTACCGAAACCGATACCGAACTTGGTATTTACCGATCGGTAAATCAGTAAATTACCAAATTACCGATCGGTAAATCGGTAAATTACCGATCGGTAAATCGGTAAATTACCGATTTTACCGATTAAAAAATATTAAAATATTATATAATTAATCTATTAAAAAATTATTAAAATATTATAATATTACCTAATTAAAATATTACCGATTGGTAAAAACCGATCGGTAAATCGGTAAATTATCGATAAAAAATTAAAGATTAATAAATAAAAATTTATTTTTTATATATTAATATATATATCGGTAAATTACCGAACCGAACTTTTATTTACCGAACCGAAAACCAAAAACCAAATTACATAAAAATAAATACCGAACCGAAAACCGAAACCGAAATTATCGAACCGATTTACCGATTTACCGATCGGTAAATTCGGTAAAAACCGAATTATGCTCACCCATATTAATTATAGGATTTTTATACCATTTTTATGAATCCTCATAGCGGGTCAATCTAGTATATCTACCTTGATATACTCATATGCTTGCGTTAACAACACGTGCTCAACCAGCACATATACCAGTCTCACCTGCATCATAGCTGTCTCATATCCACTATGATACTCGACTAGGGGCAAACTCTGAGATTAGATAAAATCTATCTCCATAGATATTATTTATGCAAATGTATATGTGATGCAGATGTAACATATGCACAACAACAACAATGTCAAGTGACACGTCCCGCAAGTGCACAGTTATGTCGAAGTAATATAAAAGATGTCAAATCCCACAAAGAACAAGGTTGAGTACTATAAAATCTAAGTTTTAATAGCTAGACGAATTGAAACGTGGTTTTGAAGACTAAAATAATCGAAAACAAGACAAGACAAGCAATCACAACTACACCGGTTAAGAGTAAATATGGGAGAGATATCGGGGCTATGGTTTCCACCGCGCTGACTATTTCAATCGCACAAGATAGATATTAATTATTTGGACTATTGATTTTGCACAAGGAATCTAACCCTATGGTACAAGGTGCCCTCTCTCGAGTGTACACCCCGGTGTTCGACTTAGACCGACCTCCTACTCTCGCGGTGGATCGTTCTAAGATGAACCCAATGAGTTCTATGGCAGATTATGAAACCCTCGAGCGAATACCAAGAACTCTCGTGTCGAGGTATCGCAAGTTTTACTAAGAGATTCCACCCTTACGATCCTCCTCTCGGTATGAATCGTAACGGCTAATACGTGAAAATACTCGGCCAAGGTAAAATCATGGAATAAGCACGTCAAAGTAAAATATGCTCACAATATATTCCAAACAATGAAATTGAAATAAAGTTTGCGATCAAAATCATCAACAGGCTTCAACCAAGCCCCGAAATAGGGTTTACGCTACAATCGTCATTGAAATGCTCAAAAATCTCTCTTTTAACATAGGATGATCACAAGGAAGAGTTTCTAAAGGATAGGAGAAGATAAACCGAAACAAATCCTGAAGAATCGAAGCGCTCCGATGATCAGATCTCCAAAATCGCCCCGGAATCGTGTTTTCGCCGTGTTCTTCCGCTCCCACCAATTCGTCATGTGATTACTTGATAATTAGGGCATGAAAATTAGAGCTTTATATCCCTTGTGTTCTCCTTCAAAAGAGCTTTCCATAGAGTCCTCACTTGCCAAATTTGGATGCCAAACGAGTGAGAAATCACCTAAAATCTGAGTGGAACTCAGTCCGCGCGAGCCTGGGTTGGAATCACGAGTGAACCCCGCCGGGTTCACTTGGCTATGCTTTGCTCTGTGCAAATTTTGGTCTAAAGGAAATCTGGTGAACCCCGCTGGGGTTCACCCGGTCGTGAAACTCTCTGTGAGGTTCTGCTGGCTGGCGAAGAAACTGGTGAACCCCTAGCCGTATTTTTCAGGCTAACTCCGTTTTGGCCCAAATTTGACGTATGGCTTCGTCTTTGTATAAGAAATCGTCCTATGGTCTCGAAATCTTCAAAATATGTCAAAAAAGGGTGATTTTACCTGAAATTTCACAAAAATACCAAAAAGTGAAGATTCTGAAGTATTTAAGCAAATAAGCCTTAAAAGAGTATAAAAGTGTCAAAACAAGCCTAGATTTAACATGAAATAGCTATGAATATTACTACTAAAATGCAAGGCATCAAAATACTCCAGACTTAAATCTTTGCTTGTCCTCAAGTAATAAAATAAGATGAAACACAGGATAGGTATAAGAGCAATCTTTTGGGTTGAGGCATACATCCAAGTTAGAGAAATATTTAATAACAATCCAAATTCTAATCTAGAGAAATCAAGTAAATGATTGTTTCAAGTGTTCAACAATTTAATCCCATAATTTCTAGATGCCAAACAACCTTGTAGGCAACAAACATAGGATTCAATCAAGCCTACACATAACACTCATGCAATTCCATCCTCCCTACTCGAATCGTTGGGGTTAACTCAAATGTTCCATCAAGGTATGATACACTGATTATTGCAATAGACTTCAACTCATAATCTTAGGTACCATTGCCAATTTTTCGCAATGCCAAGTAGAGGAGTCTCTTTATTGATTTAACTTCACATTTCTTAGATTTCAACTCATGTCCTTCGGTACCACTGCCAATTTTTTGCAGTGCCAAGTAGAGGAATCTAAAGGTGAGCGATATTTATTCTTTTTTTATTTTTATGCTCATCAGTTGATAACATATCCTTTTTAACAAATATAGTGTCTCCCCAACAACAGAAAGGAATTCAAATAATAACTAGGTGAATATGTATCTCAATACAATTCTCATGTAAGTTGCAAGCTTTAGTTGATTTAACAATCATAGAAATGTTTGATCCACTAGTGAACAACTCAAAATCAATCCAAATCACAAAATTTCAAAATCATAGAATAAATGGACATGATCAAAAAGTATCTCTAACAAGGAGGTATTATCAACAATCTTTGATTATTCCTAACCAATTATGCATGCAAGCAAAGTCAAATGGCCACATGAAGACAAAAGGAAAACCCAGAGTAAAGATAGCTCACCCACTCTAAAAGTTTGCATAGTCCTATATGCAATGCCATGATGTGAGAGGAGTGGATGTCAATGCTGATGCTGAGAGGAAGCTATCTCCGCTTGCGCGAGCGAGAGCCAGAGCCTCGTGAACTCTTGCTCTTCCCGCGTGCGCTATAGTCTGGCTCGACCTCCTCGTCTGAAGAAATTTCCATGCATGCCATATGTTGGTGTATATGCCCTAGGACCTAGTTTTGGTCCATTATTGTACTACTTGACGTTGATATTTTATATATATCATTCTGGCATTGTCATTATCTATATTTGCTTACATATGCAATTATGTACTTATATGATAATATCCCTGTAGACAGAATGGATCTGTGCTCAAATGATTATCCCCAGTCGATGTACTTGTTGGTGTATATGCCCTGCAGACCAATGTTTGGACATGGTCGGGCATTGCTCAAATGTACTTTGATAGAATTATTATTCTCTTTAAAGGCATGGTCGTTATTATGCAGACTTCTCTACCTGCGTTGATGTATTGAGTTGCATAAATAATGTCCCAGGAGTTTGGTTGGATCCATTCTCGTAAGATATCCCCAGTCAAGGTACCTTAGCAGATATGGGACAGCTTTGGTACATGTGAGACTGGTGTATGGGCTGGTTAGGTGCGGGGCACAGTAATGCAGGCATACAAGTGCATTGGATGCACTGGAGTGATCCATCATGAGGATTGACTTGTCTAGTCAACAAGTCAATCTCACATGCAAGAGGTTTGCATTGATCCTTAGACTTGAGGTATTCATGTCTAGATTTGATGAAAGGTATGCTTTGATACAGTCTTACGTCTCTCCATAATTGGGAGACCAAAACGACTGTCATTGGGCATGTCATAAGTCATATAGAGACATGGATGACCAATAGTAGGATTTGCCCCTTCCTTATTGGAAGCATGATATCCACTCAGGGGCGCCCCACCTTATTGGTGCATGACAGGAATGTGTGGCCACACTAGTTGAGTCATGCCCAATGATCTTGGCCCTCCCTAAACCGCCTCTTGGCTTATAAAAGGGACCCTAGCTGCCCCCTCTCAATGGTTGGATTCCTTGGTGGCGTGAACATATATAGAGAGGCGTGAGCAAGGGCCAAGGGCGACAACATCAAGGTGGTGCAACCCTTCTTCCTACAAGTGGCCGCAAGTCTTCTCCTTCCTCTCCTCTTGGCGTGACTTGGAGAAGGACTTGGTGGTGCCACTTCCTCTTACTCTTCCTAAGGGCCAAAACTCTTCTTCTCCCTCTTCTCTTGGGGTGAAGAGGATAAGGAGTTGGCGGCATCTTCCTTGCACTTGGCGCATGATCCTTGGAGGTGGCGCAAGAGAAGTGAAGGAACCCTAAGGCTTGATTCTCTTCCCGAGGCTAGCACCAAGCGTGGAAGGGAGCAACGATCAAGGAGTCGACGCGTGGATACTTGTAGAGGGCGAATGCTTGGGCGCCTTCAATATGGCTTCGGCAACTAGACAAGCAAAAGAGGTACATCTCTAACACATCCTTGTGTCTTCTCTCTCGCATGGATCCTTGGGACCGGAATGTGTTTCGGGTGTAATGCTTATTCCGCTGCTTCCTGGGACTGCAAAAAATTTTAAATTACACCCGGCATTCCCTAACAGTGGTATCAGAGCTACTTGGGAGAAACACAAAGTGTATGTTTGCTTGTATGAAAAATTTTTGAAAATTTTTTTCTTCTATCCATGCGCGTTTCACGTAGAAAGCGTTTTCATCCAAACCTCTCTTCTCATCTTTGTGGCCGAAACTTGGATCTTGTTTATGATTGATTTAAGACCAAAGGCGAACGTGGCTTTGTCAAGTAGGACGGGCATTGTGTCTTCGGACTGACCGGGTCTCTTGATTTGACAAAACTGCCAGCCGATAGGGTCTATGAAATCATCCTGGAACTTGATCTAAATTTTAGCATAAATTTGGTGAAGAGAGTGCTTTGGATGATGTTGGCGCATAAGGTGCTAAAATTTGATTTTTCCGGATTTTCAAATTTTACATGCGCCACTTGATTGGGTTGATATGGTCATAGCGAGTGTCTTCCTGTGTTGTGATGTGGAAGCATGTTTTCACTTGTGATGAATGCTTGTAAAATCTCTTTCCATCTGCGTGTGGTTCTCTCCCTATCTTGTTGTAAAGAATTTTTCATCTTCTTTAGAATAAATGTAGAAAAATAAG
>JANTFE010021648.1:84371-97070 GCA_027562315.1 Costus pulverulentus
TGGATTAGGGTTGCATTGGATTGGATCCAATGGCATAATCAACCCATGCCATGAAGTTTGGGCTAGCTCATTATCCAATGAGGCCCAATAATAAGTTTTCATGAAGAGAAAATTGGCTTAAAAGGGTATAATGGGGAGAAACCCAACCTCAT
This sequence comes from Costus pulverulentus, assembly GCA_027562315.1. Lineage (NCBI taxonomy): Eukaryota > Viridiplantae > Streptophyta > Magnoliopsida > Zingiberales > Costaceae > Costus > Costus pulverulentus. The sequence continues at coordinate 84,524 of JANTFE010021648.1, forward strand.
TGGCGCCTAGGGGCATAATGGGGGTGTGGGTGGCATAAATTGCTTCCTTTGGAAGGAAGTGGCGCCTCCCCCTTCATCCTTTGATGGTATCTTGTCTCTATGACAAGTGTTGGGGCTGATATGGCTTGAAAGCTCTTTTGGAAAGAGCTTGGGCGCATATGACAAGTAGGGTGAGATTTATGGTAAAGTCTTGGAGACTTTCCTTACCTCATAAACCCTACATGCACTCAAACCCTTACCCTAGCCGAATACATCTTGCTTGTTGCGCCTAGCCCTTCTCCTTGGATGGAAAGAATGCCTCTAAGGCATGTCTGGGCTGATATGGCTATTGGGCAAATAAGGATAGGTTGAATGAGGTTTATGGCAAAGTCTTTGAGACTTTCATTACCACAAACCCCTCTCATCCTAGCCGCCCACTTGGCATGATCTTGGCCCTCCCTAAGCCGCCTCTTGGCTTATAAAAGGGACCCTAGCTGCCCCCTCTCAATGGTTTGATTCCTTGGTGGCGTGAACATACATAGAGAGGCATGAGCAAGGGCAAAGGGCGACAACATCAAGGTGGTGCAACCCTTCTTCCTACAAGTGGCCGCAAGTCTTCTCCTTCCTCTCCTCTTGGCGTGACTTGGAGAAGGACTTGGTGGCGCCACTTCCTCTTACTCTTCCTAAGGGCCGAAACTCTTCTTCTCCCTCTTCTCTTGGGGTGAAGAGGATAAGGAGTTGGCGGCATCTTCCTTGCACTTGGCGCATGATCCTTGGAGGTGGCGCAAGAGAAGTGAAGGAACCTAAGGCTTGATTCTCTTCCCGAGGCTAGCACCAAGCGTGGAAGGGAGCAACGATCAAGGAGTCGACGCGTGGATACTTGTAGAGGGCGAACGCTTAGGCGCCTTCAACATGGCTTCGGCAACTAGACAAGCAAAAGAGGTACATCTCTAACACATCCTTGTGTCTTCTCTCTCGCATGGATCCTTGGGACCGGAATGTGTTTCGGGTGTAATGCTTATTCCGCTGCGTCCTGGGACTGCAAAAAATTTTAAATTACACCCGGCATTCCCTAATAGTACCTGAGTGGATATGGGACAGCTCTGGTACTTGTGAGACTGGTATATGGGCTGGTTAGGCATGAGGTGCTAACGTAGACATATGAGTATATCAGTAGTGGATATACTAGACCGACTCGCTGTGAGGCAATGACTTGGTGTCACGAGTTATCCTCACAAGTGATAGGAGATGCATTGATCCCTTGACTTGAGGTCATTGGCCATTCTATATGGTTAGGGATATGCTTTGATACAACCTAACACCTCGCCGTAGTTGGGAGGTAATAACGGTTGTCATTGAGCATGTCACGACCCATAGGAGAAGGTCAATAGACAGACATAGGATTTGCCCCTTCCTAAGGGAAGCTTGATATCCATGGAGCTCCTCTATGGTTCTATTGACTAAAAGGGTATGGCCATACCCAAGTGAGACCTGATTTAGTCATACCATGACGCTGTGCATTGTATTTGTGTCATTATGACTCTAAAAAATTGTAAAATATCCCCGAGGTTTTTCAACAGTGGTATCAGAGGGACTTGCGAGACTCGAACGATGTAATTTCATGCTTTTCCATGCTCACATGCCATATCTCAATTTTCGCAAATTGCATGATCACATGGCGAATGATTTTTCTAAGTAGGAAAAATTAGGGTTTCTTGTTTCTATCATCTTTTCAATCTCTTTTGGATTTTTGGGTTATTTTTCTTGTATGATTGAAGGATTAAAGGCGCACGTGGTTTTGTCAAGAAGGACGGGCATTGTGTCTTCGGACTGGCCGGGTCTCTTGATCTGACAAAATTGTCAGCCGAAAGGATCTTTGAAATCATCATGAAAGTTTAATAGCAAATAACCAAAAGATTTGTGATAAGAAGATGAGGAAAAGAGACTCGTTTTATGAAAAAGTAAAATTTCATATTTTATATTTTTCATGAGCATGTAGAATTGCATGTGTAGATACCTTACTTATGCATAATATTGTGATCATGAGTCAAAGCCCCTTTGTATGCCTGTGATGTATTCTTGTGAGGCCTGCGTGCCGCTTTTCTTTTTGCTTTTAACTGAGATGAAGATTAGGGTGGCGCATATCACTTGAAGAATTGGCGCATGCATGCTTGTTTGCGCACCTTGCTTGGTGGCGCAAGAAGCACCCTTCATTGATGGCGCATGGTGAGTGGCACAAGTTTGACTTGGCCGAGCCTTAGGGCTTGTGTGCTATGTCTCTTGGCCCTTACATGGTGGCGTGATGACACCAAAATTCATAGTATATTTTGTGTCATTTCATGTGTCTTTTTGTGTCATATTTATGCTCTTATGCTTGTTTTTAAGCCTTATTTGTCAAATATTGCAGAATCTACACTATTTCTTATTTTTGATCATTTTTAGGTTAAAAGTGCCATATTTTGATGGATTTTGGAAGATTTGAGCACACCAATGGATTCCAGACGTCAAAACAAAGCTACCCATCAATTTTCATTAAATTTGGAGCCAAATTGCAAAAATACGGCACTACCGTATTTTCTGGACAAACTACCACGGTACCGTATTTTTGGACGACTCAAATCAGAGATTTTGGGCAAAATACGATACTACCGTATTTTTGGGACAAAATCTCATGGTACCGTATTTTTGGAGGATTTTATACAGAAAATTTCGGAATTCTGGGTAAAAATACGGCATTGCCGTTTTTTACAGTAAAACTTTCACGGTACTATATTGTGGGCCTTTTTCGCGAGTTTTTCGGGTCCGAATCTTGCGCGGACCATAACTTTTGATCCAGAGCTCCAAATTGAGATCTGAAAGATGCTGCGGACTCATCTTTAAGAAGAGAAGACGTATAAATAGAAAGCCCCAATTTTTATCACCAATGGAGAGAGCAATCGTCAGAGAGGAGGTTAGGGTTTGTCCTCACGCCGAGAGGCGTAGAGGACACTCAGACCGTGATTTTTACACCGAAGCTTCGTCTAGAGTAGGAGAGCATGCCCCAGAAGTTTTAGAGCGTTTGGAGTCTGATCAAGGGAGAAATCATCAAAATAGTGGTGACAGCACTATTCACACGCGAAATTACGGGTTGTATTTCAATTACAACCCTGTTTTGTAACTTTTCTTCCCCTTTTCACTTTCTAATCCTCCAAAATTATGGTTTGTTGTAATCCTTTCACCATGAAAGCTTAGATCTTTTTATGGGACATGGGGTGTAATCCCCTTAGTTTGTTAATGACTAGAAAACATTGATTTTTGTCAAGTTTAATTTTAATATGATAATTTTACTTTTTTTATTGATTATTCTTTAATTCTCTTTAGTTTTATAAATATCAGCATATTTTAGAGCTTTGCGAAATAGACCGAGAGGTTGATTGTGAAATTCGGAACCCTAGAAATCATTGAGTTTAGAACTTATCGTAAGAGATTAGGTTTGTTCTTCGAATTCTAATTTTTAGTGAATTTATTGCCATGTTGATAATTTGAATCTAGGGTTGAGTTATTGTGTTAGACTTGACTTGATCTTGCACGAGAGTGAGGATCGAGTCATCGGAAAACCATGAGTAAAACCTATGTTGAGTTTCAGGATGCACGAGAGTGATCCTTGAGATTCCACTTGAGATGATTGACTTAGAACTCGGATGCACGAGAGTGATCCTTGAGTTCTTTGTTCAATGATTTACTTATTTTCAGCATTGGATAGATCTTGCACGAGAGTGAGAATTGGTCCTTTGTATGATTGTCTGCGCGAGAGCGAGATGATCCTTTTATAAAGTAAATTAAGTCTTTATCATAATAAGATTTGACTGATGACCCTTTATTCTTATCTAGTCATTGAAATTAAGGTGGATGAAACCCTAGTCTCATGTTTATCTCTCTGATCATCTTTTAGCATACTTTTCTGCATATTTACTTTCATCCTATTCGGTTTGCTTAGCTAGTGAGAAAACATCTATTTGGTACTTAACACGTAGGTCTCTGTGGTTTGATATCTATTTTATTACTTCGAGTATCTGTACACTTGCGGACACAACAAGTTTTTGGCGCCGTTGCCGGGGACCTTAGTTTTGTTAATATCAAAATAGTTGTTAGTATTGCTAGACTAAGTTTTATTTGTTTTAGATTTAACTTTGTTTTTTGTTTCTGCAGGTTTTGGATTTTCACAGTTGTGACAGAATTGTGATATCTGAAAATTTTGAATTAGTTTGTGTTTTTATTTTGAAAAAAAAAATAGTTCTTATTGATTGGTGTTGGATTATCTCTCTGTTTTTGATAAATTTGAAAATATGTCTTTTAATCACAACTCCTGGGCAACTGAAAGAGGTAAGGTGTACATGCCACAAAATGATTCATGATGCACTCTTGCAGATATATCAAAATTACACTCCTATTTTGTTACATGTAATATTTGTAAATCATCTGATCGTTATACTTTTGATTGCAAATTTTTAATTCCTCCAAATTCTAATTCTTCATGGTATCAAGATGATCATTATGAATCTAGTTGGGAAAATCAAACTCCTTTTTATGGTGATTGCTCAAACAATAATTATGAACCATGCTTTGAGAAAACTGAAAAATCTAGTTTAGAGGGCATGTTTGAGAAATTCATGAGTTCACAATTGAAACAAAATGATGAAATGAATGAGAATGAAACCAATCAGTTCTAGGCTTGAAGATACACTATGGCAAGTAAATTCTAGGCTTGATGATTTATGTGCTGATACTGAAATGTTAGAAAATCGGATAGTACAACAAAATTGTTTGTTTGAATTTGATTTGGAAACTGAGGAAGTTGATTTAGAAAATTCCCCCTCTGATTATGATTGTTTTGAGATTGAGTCTTATGTTAACATTAATGAATCTCACTTTGATTTTGATGATTGTAAAATTGATTAGTGTGATAATTTATTTGTTGAAAAGTTTGAGAAAATTGATTTTGAAAAACCCTCTTTTAATGAAATTGATTCTTTTGATGTTGTATCATTTATGGTTAAATCTGATGAGCATAATGAAGGTTCAAAAATTATAGACATTGATGAACCCCACTATGATTTTGGTGATATTTTTGAAATTAATGATAAATCTCTTGTGGTTAACTCTAATTCTATTAATTCTTTTTCATATGATTCTGATTTTGACTCTTCTAATGATGAATTATTTGTGGGGAGACATGAGGAAATTGATTTTGAAAAGTCTCACTTTGATCCTGATGATAATTTTGAAATTGATAAGTTATTTGATGATGTGCATGAGGAATTTTAAAAGGATTTGAATGAATCTCACTCTGATGCTTTGCCCATGTCTACTGATTTATTTGAAAAATTGTGCTTTATTGAGGAACCTAATTTGAGACAGAAAGACTATTTTGATGATCCAATGCTTGATTCTTTTGATCTAAGTCCTTTTGTTATTGCTATTGAAAATATTAATTTGAAAAAAGGACTAATGATTTTACTTTTTGACAAACATAGGAAGATCATAAAGATTACTTTGAGTGGATTTAAAAATTTTGATTTTAAATTTTGCATATTTAAGAAAGCCACTTTGATTATGATTTATTTGAAATTTTGGATATTTGGATTAGTGGCTAAACTTTTGGGAAAAAGGAAATGCAGAAAATTATATGCTTTATATTTTGGAACTTATTCACCTGTTTCACCATGAGATTTGATTTTTGGTCAAGCTATGAACCTAAAATTAGCGCTTCTTGGGAGGCAACCCAAGCCCTCTTACTTAGTTTAATTTTTTTTTTTTTAGAATTTTTTACTTTTCTTTTTGCAGGAAAAAATAAAATTTTGAAAAAAAAAAAAAAACGGCACGGCCGTAGTCTGCTTTTAGGCGGCACTGCATTCCTTGGACACCTGCGGCTTCTTCTCCAAATTTGTAGCACCTCTAGCCACCACTACATCTGCCTCTGACATCACTATCTCCAGCCGTCGACACTGGATCATACCACCAGCAGATTCTTATTTCTTTTGCTGCCTCTTATTCCATGATTTTATTTATATTTGCAGCAGTTCTTTATTATTGACTCTGATTTTTTTTTATGCAGTACTATCTTTTGCACCGGCCGACGATCTCACCTCTATGACTGTATTTTCTAGCAGGCCACTAGAGATTACTCACTCTACTGTCGGCACCATCATCATTGCTAGCAACTTTTCAACTAGCCTCTGTTTCACCTTTGCTCGATTCTTTCTACCGGCATCCTCTTTTGGACCATCGATGATATATCTGATTCTTTTTTTAGAAAATTATTTTTATCATTATTATTTTTAGAGACTATTTTTAGACTGAGCCTTATGTACCTTAAATTTTGCAGGTAAAATTTTCAAAAGGCACATCTTTGAACCTAGCAGCATATGCCCCGACACTGTTTTTGATCTGAGCCTTATGTACTTTGGGTCAGAGCTTGCTATATAGTTTTGTGAGGATTATTTACACTCTCTTGTATTCATGATTATTTCATATGGTTGCATCTTTGATTTGTTATCACTTTACACCCTTTGCATTGTTTGAGCCTTATGTGATTATATGGACCAATCATGTTACACTTTTGACTATGATTATATGAGTTTTCATGCTTCACACCTTTTGCATTGAATTAGAAATTTTTTATGGACATGATAAGATTGATAAGTTGATGATATGTTTTTCTTAGATGGATAGATTTTTCTACATTGATTATGAAAGTTCATGCTAATGCCTGTGAATGAAGATATACATATTATGTTGAATTTATTTCTTCAATATATATCTACTTGTTGAAATTATCCATTGATTGATGCATATGTTTTGGGTAGGTATGTTGTTTGATGAATGTAATCTAAGAGTGAAACATCTTTCTTGAATAAAATGAGTATATGAGTGTAATTTTTGAAGTGATGTCAATTGATTAGCCTAGTTGATATTTGGTCTATTTTACTATTTGTTGGGAAGGAAGAATCCATGATCCACAAAAATAGTGAGAGACTCCCCTACTTGGCACTGTGCAAAATTGACAGTGGTACCTACGACATGGGTTGAAGTCAAAAATTATAAAAAAAATTTGATGAGAGAAAAATTTTGGGTAGGCATGAGAGAATGACTCCTCTACTTGGCACTGTGTAAAATTGACAGTGGTACCGAAGATAAGAGTTGAAGTCCAAATAAAAAGTGTGTATCTATATGGGTACATACCATCAAAAACACAAAAAAAAAGAGAGAGAAAAAGAGATTTTGAGTGGAAAAAGATTTTGGATATTCTATTCCTGTATTTATGTTACAGAAGTCAACCTTTCTACTTCTATGTCATGAGTATTAGATACCGCATGTGGAGCTCATATTTGTACAAATATGCAGGGGCTAAAAAAAAGTAGATCGGTCCGGCCTAGAGAGATTGACCTACGGGTTGGAAACGGGGCACAGGTTGCTGCTATTGCTGTAGGAGTTTTGACTCTCTCCCTGCCATCTGGACTTCAGTTAGAGTTAGATAATTGCTATTATGTACCTTTGCTTACTAAGAACATTGTATCCATTCCTTGCTTGGCAAAGAAGGGATTTAAGTTTGAAATAAATAAGAACTCTTATTCTTTTTCATTTGCAAATATGTTCTATGGGAAGGGTATTGTGTGCAATGGTCTATATGTGTTAGACATGGATAATTCTATTTGTAACATAAATAATAAAAGGACCAAACTGAGTGGTTCAGTTGGTGTTTTCCTATGGCATTGTCGCTTAGCCTATATAAATAAGAATCGCATTCAATAACTTCATGCAAATGGGTTGTTAGATTCAAGTTCCTTGGAGGAATTTGATACATGTGAGCCTTATTTGGGAAAATGACAAAGGCGCCCTTCACCAAAATTGGTGAGAGGGCAGGAGGTTTGTTGGATCTCATACATAGCGATGTGTGTGGGCCATTCAATAAGCAAGCTAGAGGAGGACACAACTACTTCATTACCTTTACTGATGATTTCAGTAGATATGGTTATGTCTACTTGATGAGACATAAATTTGAATCCTTTGAGAAATTCAAGGAGTTCAAGAATGAAGTAGAGAACCAGCTTGGTAGATCTATTAAGGCTCTTCGATCAGATCATGGTGGAGAGTACCTGAGCAGTGAGTTCCTTGACAATCTAAAAGAGTGTGGGATTCTGTCCCAACTCACTCCTCCTGGAACACCCCAATGGAATGGTGTGTCTGAAAGGAGAAATTGAACTTTGTTGGACATGGTTCGATGTATGATGAGTCATGCAACTCTACCTCCCTTATTCTAGGGACATGCACTTGAAACAGTTTCTCTAATACTGAATAACATTCCATCTAAAAGTGTCTCCAAAATACCATATGAGGTATGGAGTGGGAGATGCCCTAATCGCACTTTTATCAGGATCTGGGGATGTGAGGCTTATGTCAAACATCAGGATTCTAGCAAGCTAGACCTTAGGTCTGATAAATGTGTATTTATGGGGTACCCTAAGGAAACTAAGGGTTACTACTTCTATGTTCCCACCGAGAACAAAGTTTTTGTTGCTTGGGGTGCTGTCTTTCTAGAGAAAGAATTTCTCATGAAGGAAGTTAGTGGGAGGAAGTTTGATTTAGACGGGGTCCAAGTGCAACCACAAGACACAAAGATGGAACCTGAGCCACCTGCACCGGTTGATGGGCAACCTGAGGCTCGGACACAGGCCCCACGTAGGTCTGGGAGGATTCGTCGTGTACCTGAGAGGTATGGGTCGCTGCCGACCCAACACGATGGGATATTCATCATTGAGGATGAACCCAAGACTTATGAAGAGGCGGTTAGTGGACCGGACTCCGAGAGATGGCTTGACGCCATGAGATCCGAAATGGATTCCATGTCAACTAACCAAGTTTGGGATTTGGTTGAGTTACCTGATGGGGTAAAACCCATAGGGTGTAAGTGGGTCTTCAAGAGGAAGACAGACATGGATGGCAGCGTAGTTACCTACAAAGGTAGACTAGTGGCTAAGGGATTCAAACAAGTCCACGGGGTGGACTATGATGAAACCTTTTCGCCAGTTGCTATGTTCAAATCCATTAGGATTCTGCTTGCTATAGCTGCATATCATAATTATGAGATATGGCAGATGGATGTAAAGACAACGTTCCTTAATGGGAAGCTAACTGAGGATGTGTATATGACACAACCTGATGGCTTCATCCATCCTGCAGAGGCCAATAAGGTCTGCAGGCTAAAAAGATCCATTTATGGATTAAAGCAAGCATCTCGAAGTTGGAATCTTCGATTTGATGAAGCTGTGAGAGATTATTACTTTATCAAAAGCGAAGATGACGCCTGTGTATACAGAAAATTCAGTGGGAGCTTGGTGACTTTTCTGGTCTTATATGTCGATGACATACTGCTCATCGAGAACGACTTCCCTAGTCTTCAAGCTGTGAAGATATGGTTAGGGAAGTGTTTTGAGATGAAGGACTTAGGGGAGGCCGCCTATGTCCTAGGCGTGAGGATCTACCGGGATAGATCCAAGAGGCTCCTGGCCTTTAGTCAAAGTACATACATTGATAAGGTCCTAGAGAGGTTTAGCTTGGAGCAATCCAAGAAAGGGTACCTTCCAGTGAGACATGGCCTTACTCTCTCAAAGAGCTAGTGTCCCACCACACAGGCTGAGAGGGATGACATGAGTCGAGTGCCTTATGTTTCGGCAGTGGGATCGATCATGTATTGAATGTTATGTACTAGACCAGATGTGGCTTATGCTGTGAGCATAACCAGCCGATACCAATCCAATCCTGGTTTACAGCACTGGGTGGCTGTAAAGAACATCCTGAAGTATCTAAGAAGAACTAAGGATTTGTTCCTAGTCTATGGGGGATAGGAAGAGCTCAGTATGCAGGGCTACACTGATGCATCTTTCCAATCTGACCCTGATGATTTTATATCGCAGGCTGGCTATGTGTTTAAGATGAATGGAGGCGCTGTATGCTGGAAGAGCTTCAAGCAATCCACTATTGCCGATTCTACAACTGAGGCTGAGTATGTGGCCGCTTCTGAGGCAGCCAAAGAAGCCGTTTGGATCAGGAAGTTCCTTTCAGAACTTCAGGTGGTTCCTAGTGCAGTGGATCCCATTGAGCTCTACTATGACAACAGTGGAACAATTGCACAAGCCAAAGAACCACGGTCTCATCAAAGATCCAAACACATACTCAGGAGATTTCACCTGATCAGAGAGATCATTGATAGAGGTGATGTCAAGATTAGCAGAGTTGACACAAAGAACAATCTGGCAGACCCATTGACGCACATACCTTGGAGGTGGCGCTAGGCTTGAAGAAGGTGAACAAAAAGGCTTAGATCTTCTTCCCGAGGCTAGCGCCGAGCATGGAAAAAGAGGACTCAAGGAATCTGTGTGTGTGAGACTGCAGAGGGCGCACACTTGGGCGCCTATCACGACATCGACATCGTCTTGCTTTGAGGTATCTTCTATCTCATCTGGGTTTTTTGGGACTGGCTCGTTTCGAGGATATTAGTTCCGCTGTGCATTGTATTTGTGTCATTATGACTCTGAAAAATTATAAAATATCCTCGGGGTTTCCTAACACCATGTTCTCTTCATTGATGAAGGCAAACCTCTCATCCATGCTTGATAGCTTCTCCCAAACGGAACCCATCATCTTGTGTTGCCTCTGCATGTGTAGCCCTGTTCTATGGAGATCTGTTCGGACTCGAAGGAAACCCCTTCGATATGGGTTCCCTTAGAGTCCCCTTTCTTGCATTGCATTTAGGTTAGTTTACCTTTCAATAAAGCCATGCATCATATAGTCAATTATGGCAAGTCCAAATGTGGTAGGTTTGTGCATTGTAATGCATGAGTCTTTTATGTACTTTGCATCATGGTAGGATAGTGCATCCTTGCATTGGTTATATTTTGGCAGGTCATTCTTAGCTAAAGGATCAGCTCAAGCCTCACTCAAAGGTCAGCTCAAGTCCCACACAACAAACTCAGTTCAAGAAAGGAAAGAAGACTTCAACCCCTTCAACTCAAAGTTCAACTCAAGCCTTGGATCAACTCACTTGCTAGCACAACTTCCATCTTTGTTGGGTGCCTCTTTAATGAAGCTATCAGCCACCTCAGCCATCCATCCATGGATATGCGCCAACACACCAACCCAAGCAAGGGAAGAATTCGAAATTATCATCCATCAAGATCTAAAATCAAAGGAAGACATTTATGAGGACTTACCATCTTACCTTGCCGCCCAAGCACTTATGGAAGAGATTCAAATTTTGAACTCTTCATTCATGCGCCCACAACCATCATGGAAAGAAACCATCTCATCAACACAAAGGAGTATTGAAGACCCTCTTCAAAATTCAAAGAATTCCCATAAGAGCATTACCAAAGAAAGGAAGAATCTCCATAATTAATTGTTTTCACACCTCTCATTAAATGCAGAAATTTTCTCTCCCCTTTTGTAATTGGCGCCTAGGGGCAAATGACCACCTTGCCCACCCTCTATCTTGCCTATAAATGTAACCTCTGATGACACCAAAATATATAGTATATTTTGTATCATTTTGGATATCTTTTCATGCTAGATTGAAGATATTTTACTTGTTTTCATGTCAAATTCATCGAATATTGCAAAGTCTACTTCTGTTTTGGTTTTTCATGATTTTCAAGTAAAAAGGCACTATTTCAAGGAGTTTTCAAGCAAAATCAAACACATAGAAGAGTTACCATCATCAAGAGGAGATCACCCAAGAAATTTCATGCAAAACGGAGCAACCTTGCAAAATACAGCAGTGTCGTAACCTATTTTACGGTACTGTATTTTTTGCGGCTACCGTAAAATCAGAGCATTGCCGTATTTTGGTGATTTCTCAAATAGAAAGTTTTCCTGATTTTACAGCACTGCCGTATTTTTCAACGCTTTCAGAACAGAGAACTTTGCAGATTTTACGGCACTGCCGTAACCCATTTTACGGGCCGTAATTCCCAGCTGATTCAGACTAGAGAACTCGTCTGATTTTACAGCACCATCGAGAAATATTTTACGGGCCATAATTTTGACTCAGCGTTCACAGAATGATTTTACGGCATTGCCGTAAATTATTACACGGCCGTAACTTCTAGTCAAAATCGCGAGTTTTTCGTGGCTGAAACTTGTTCGAGCTATAACTTTGATCTAGAGCTCCAAATTAGGATCCGAAAGTTGCTACGGACTCGTCTTTAAGAGGGGAAGGGTACGAAGTGGAAGGGAGAACTTGTATCCAGTATCGAGGGAGAAATTGCCAGAGAGGCAGCTAGGGTTTGGCCTCGCGCCGAGAGGCATAGAGGGCACCTCAGGCCGTGATTTTTACTCAGAAGCTTCGCTTGGAGGATAGAAAGGCGCCACAGAAGTTTCAGAGCGTTTGGAGTCCGATCGGAGGAGGAATCAATAAAACAGCGGGGACAACGCTGTTCATCACGAAATTACGGGTGTAATTTACATTACACCCGTGTTGTAACGTTATTTTTTTTCTCCTTCTCTGATTTCTAATTGTTCTAAACTATGATTC
>JANTFE010021648.1:122913-133830 GCA_027562315.1 Costus pulverulentus
TCACGACCCATATGAGAAGGTCAATGCACAGACATAGGATTTGCCCCTTTCCTAAGGGAAGCTTGATATCCATGGAGCTCCTCTATGGTTCTATGACTGAAAGTGTATAGCCATACCCAGGTTAGACCTAATTTAGTCATAGCCATGAGATTAGATGAAAACAAGTAGTGACACACTTGTCCAATCGGATATTAGTACGGCAAAGAGACTATAATACATTTGTACCTAATTGCGATGATGGGGATGTCGATGTCGATATCCATTCTAATGACCTAGGTAGCAGCGATGCACTGCTAGGTGCCACTCACTGCTTGTGGTGGCCTTTGGTCAGCACTGCCAGCGTCAGAGGAACCTACAAGGTCGCACACCTTGATACTCGAGTTCTCGTATTGATCGGGAAGCCTTATGATCGAGTTATTGGGTAACTCGGATCGATTTTGGAGATTTCATCAGCGCCAATGGGTCTGATGAGATGGAAGAGATTTATTGAAGCCAACTTCCATTTATGGCATATTAATCATGGTTAGCCCAGTTTGACCTAGGGTTAAATTGGATTGGATCCAAGGGCTTGGTTAACATGCATAATGGACATTGGGTTGGGCCCATTGAAAAGTTGGGCTTATTGGGCTCAAGGAGAAAGGAAACTGTAGGCGTGTGCTTAACTCTAGTTAGACTAGGGTTAACGCCTAGAATTTGAAATTAACCATGTGAGGGTTAATTAATTAATTAATATGAATCCTGATTGGATTAGGACTAATTAATTGACTAATTATGGGCTGATTTATTTGAATTAATTAGAGTCCTAATTGGATTAGGATTTAATTAATTAAATAAATAATTAGAGTCCTAATTGAATTAGGACTTGATTCAAAATTTGAATCTTGGTCAATCCGCCCACTTGAGTTCTAGTTGGACTAGGACTTGAGGGCTTGTTTTATCATGACTAATTCGCCCACTTAAGTAGTCCTAATTGGATTAGGACTCACTTGATCAAACCGCCATATGAGTCCTAATCGAATTAGGACATGTTCAAACCGCCAATGCAAGTCCTAATTAGATTAGGATTTGATTCCCCCTTTCTCTCCTAGCCGCAAATGCCAATCGAACTGTGGCCACACTCTAAACCGCCTTTTGTCTCTATAAATAGAGACCTTGGCCGCCCCTCTTGATGGACAATCTGATCTTGAAGTCGTGAGCAACATCAAGGGTGAGAGCAAGAGGTGGTGGTGAGGTGGTGGTGCACTTCATCTTCTTCCATCAAACCCTAGCCGCAAGCAAGCTTCCTCCTTTCCTCTTGGCGCTTGGAGCATTGGAGCTTGGCGACATGTCTCCTTCCCTCTTCCTCCTTGGCGCAACTTCTCTAGAAGGGGGCGCAAGTGAAGTAGAGATCTCTCAAGGCTTGGATCTTCTTCCCGAGGCTAGCACCGGGCGTGGAAGAAGAGAGCTCGAGGTGATCGGTGTGTGAGACTGCAGAGGGCGCACGATTGGGTGCCTACGTTGACATCGGCCTCACCCTGCTTCAAGGTATTTTCTATCACATCATGTCGACTCTCTTGCTTGACGATCTTCACTGGGTTTTTGGGACTAGCCTATTTCGGGAATATTCTTCCGCTGCGCAATGTATTTGTGTCCATAAACCTCTAAAAAATTATAAAATATCCCCGAGGTTTCCCAATAGTCTATAGGAAGTACAGGCTTGTTGTGCAATTTGGTTTTCTAAAATCTTATTGTGTGCCTCTACTCTTTCCAATCTGGAGTTGATTTGATTAAGACATAGAAGGATTCCCATCATCAAGAGGAGGTCACCCAAGAAATTTCATGCAAAACGGAGCAAGTCAGCAAATTATGGCAGTGCCGTAATCCATTTTACGGTACCGTATTTTCAGACAGTACCGTAAAATCTGAGCCATGCCGTATTTTGAAGAATTGTCGAACAAAAAGTTTTTCAGATTTTATGGCACCGCCATAAACAATATTACGGTACCGTATTTTAGAACGCTTCAGAACAGAAACTTCACTCAATATTACGGCACTACCGTAAGAAACTACACGGGCCGTAATGGCCAGACGTTCGCGAACAGAGGGTTCAGCCGATTTTATGGCACTACCGTAAACCAGATTACGGTGCCGTAATTCCTGGACGACATCAGAACAGAAGACTTGAGCGATTTTATGGCAGTGCCGTAAACTATTCCACTGCCGTAATTCCTATTCTGAACGCGACGCCCAGGTCAACTTCAACGCCCGAATCTTGTGGAGAGGATTGGGAGCGATCCAGAACTCCAAATTGGATACTGGAAGAAAGAAAAGAGGAGTTTTGGACGAGAGGAGGAGGCATAGACGGAAAGCCCCAATTTTGATCCACTGTCGAGGGAGAAATCGTCATCCACGCCGCCGCCTAGGGTTTCGCCACTGTGCCCGATCCAGACGATCTCTGGCCGTGATTTTCATACTGATGCTTCATCGGAAGGAGGAGACGACGTGCCAGAAGTTCCAGATAGAGAGGAGATCAATTGAAGGAGAAATCAAGGAAAGAAGAGGCACCGACACTGTTCATCGCCTCAAATTGGAAATTACGGCTGTGAAATACTTCACAGCTGTGCTGTATTTTCTTAACTCTTCTTTTCCTTTGATTTTTGATCTTCTGAAACCATGGAATTCTGTAACTCCTTTACCATGATAGCTTAAACTACTCTTGGGACATGGGGGAGTAGTTCACTTAATTTCCAATGGCTAGATAACTATTTTTTTATATATTTTGTTGCGTTTAATCTTAGCATGATGATTTTGCTCATGTGATAATTGTGCTTAGACTCTCTATAAGTCCATGTTATTAATTATGTTCTTAGAATTTTCGCTATTGATTGAAATGTAATTGCTTGAGAATTTGGAACCCTAGAATTGAATGTTAGGAACCCTTCCTTAGGTTTGATCCAACTTGATCTGTTCTAGTAGAATTATTGCCATGATTATAACATGAATCTATAGATCGAGTCTATTTGTCAAACGTGGAGATCTTACACGAAAGTGAGGATTGGAACGTTGGAGATCCATGAGTAAAACTAGTGTCGAGGCTCGGATGCACGAAAGTGATCCTTGAGTTTCCGCTAGAGATTATCAACCTAGAATTTGGATGCATGAAAGTGATCCTTGAGTTCATAGATTGATAATTTACTTATCTTCAACGTTGGGACAAATCTTGCGCGAAAGCGAAGATAAATCCCTGCATGACTGTTTGCACGAGAGTGAAACAATCCTTTTATTAGGTAAATTGTATCTTCATCATGATAAAATTAAACTGACGAAATCCTTATTCATATCTAGTCATAAAAGTTAAGTGAACGAAACCCTAGTCCCAGCTTTCTCTCCGACAGTTTTCTTTCGTGTGTTTGCGATATTTGCTTGACTTTCATTCACTTGCCTAGATAGTGAAAAATTAATTATTCAGTACTTGACAACATAGGTCCCTGTGGATTCGATACTTTCTTTATTACTTCGTGTACCCGTGCACTTGCGGGAAAACAATAAGTTTTTAGCACCGTTACTGGGGATTATTCCAAAGTATACACGTGCCAAACTTGTAGTGTTACCTTACGGTACATCAAGTTTTTGGCGCCGTTGCCGGGGACCTTAGTTTTTGTCGATATTAGTGACGTTGAGATTATTGCTAGACTAGGTTTCATTTATGTTTTATCTTTTTATTCTTTTCTGTTTACTTACATCATTTGATCAGTTTGCCCTAGTGTGCACAGGAAATTCATTTCTAATGGCTGATCAAAGATCACTGAGGGACTATGCAGCCCCTAATCCTCAAAGGATACAATTTAGCATTGTTAGACCTACAATTGAGGCCTCCAACTTTGAAATTAACCCTGCCTTCTTGTCTATGATCCAGTAGAACCAGTTTGGAGGATCATCAATCGAAGATCATTATTCACATTTATATATCTTTCTTGAATATTGTGATATCATAAAAATTTATGGAGTTTCTGATGATGCACTAAAACTGATATTGTTCCCTTTTTCTCTCAGTGATCAAGTATGATCTTGGTTGCATTCTCGTCGACCCAATACCTTCACAACATGGGAACAATTATCAAAAGCTTTTCTGATGAAATATTTTCCACCGAGCAAGACTATCCAATTGAGGAATCAAATCACAAACTTTCAACAGAGGAGTGGAGAATCACTCAGCGAGGCATGGGAGAGATTCAATGATCTACAACGGAAGTGTCCTAACCATGGCTTCGAAAATGAGTTTCTAATTCAGACATTTTATTATGGCTTAGTTTATAATACCCGTCTAATTATTGATGCTGCCTTAGGGGGAGCCTTGATGATTAGAACATTTGACGATGCTTTCAAGTTGCTTGAGGATATGTCCTTGAATCATAGCCAATGGGCTCTAGATGAAGGAATGTTATATTGTAACACAACAAGTTTTTTGTGCCGTTACCGGGGATTAATCCAAAGTATACGCATGCCAAACTTGTAGTGTTACCTTACGGTACCCCAAGTTTTTGGCGCCGTTGCCTGGGACCTTAGTTTTTGTTGATATTAGAGACGTTGAGATTATTGCTAGACTAGGTTTCATTTATGTTTTATCTTTTTATTCTTTTCTGTTTACTTACATCATTTGATCTGTTTGCTCTAGTGTGCACATGAAATTCATTTCTAATTGCTGATCAAAGATCACTGAGGGACTATGCAGCCCCTAATCCTCAAAGGATACAATTTAGCATTGCTAGACCTGCAATTGAGGCCTCCAACTTTGAAATTAACCCTGCCTTCCTATCTATGATCCAGCAGAACTAGTTTGGAGGATCATCAATCGAAGATCCTTATTCACATTTATATATCTTTCTTGAATATTATGATATCATAAAAATTCATGGAGTTTCTGATGACACACTAAAACTGATATTGTTCCCTTTTTATCTCAGGGATCAAGCACGATCTTGGTTACATTCTCGTCGACCCAATACCTGTTGGGAAACCCCAGGGACATTTTACAATTTTTCAGAGTTATAGACATACATACATACATTGCACAGCGGAAGAATGTCCCCGAAATAGGCCGGTCCCAAAAACCCAGTGAAGATCACAAGCAAGAGAGTCGACATGATGAGTTAGGAAATACCTTAAGAGTGGTTTGGAGTGATGCCGATGCAGGTGCCCAAGTGTGCGCCCTCTGTAGTCTCACACACACGGATCTCTTGAGTCCTCTTCTTCCACGCCCAGTGCTAGCCTCGGGAAGAAGATCCAAGCCTTAGGGAGATGCTCCACTTCACTTGCGCCACCAAGAGGAAAGGATGCGCCAAGAGAAAGAGGAACTAAGCCAAGCCGCCAAGCCGCCAAGCACCAAAGCTCCTTGCACCAAGAGGAAAGGAGGGAGAAGCTTGCGGCTATGGAAGAAGGAAGAAGAAGTTGCGCCCTTGCTCCTAGCTCTCGCCCCTCTTCTTGTTGTCACGCCTCCAAAGAAGAATACATGCAAGAGGGGGCGGCTAGGGTCACATATATAGGGCAAGAGGCGGTTAGGGCAAGGGCTAGGATCATGACAAGTGTAGGGCTAGGATGAGGAGGTTTGATGCAAGGAAAGTCTCCAAGACTTTACCATAAACTTCATTCAACCTATCCATAATTGTCGAAGCACCATATCAGCCCAAGACATGCCATAGAGGCATGCATTCCATCCAAGGAAGAGAGGGGAGGCGCCCTTTACTTCCATAATGAAGCAAAGGCGCCAACATGACCCCATTATGCCCCTAGGCGCTTAATGGTTCATGTTTCTCCCCATTATACCCTTTTAGCCTCTCATCTCTTCATGAGAACTTGTTATTGGGCCTCATTGGATAATGAGCTAGCCCAAACTTCATCACATGGGTTGATTAAGCATTTGGATCCAATCCAATGCAACCCTAATCCAAATGTGACCAACCATGGTCAAATACGGGTCAACCTGCCAAAAATGATGTTTGGATCCAATAACATTCTTTCATCTCATCAGACCCATTGGCGCTGATGAAATCTCCCAATTAGATCCGAGTTATCCAATAACTCAACCATAAGACTTCCCGATCAATACGAGAACTCAACTATCAAGGTGTGCGACCCTGTAGGTTCCTCTGACGCTGGCAGTGCTGACCAAAGGTCACCACAAGCAGTGAGTGGCACCTAGCAGTGCATCGTTGCTACCTAGGTCATTGGAATGGATATCGACATCGACATCCCCATCATCGTAACTAGGTACAGATGCATTACAGTCTCTTTGCTGAACTGATATCCGATTGGACAAGTGTGTCACCACTTATTTTCACCCAATCACATGGCTATGACTAAAACAGGTTCTCACCTGGGTATGGCCATACACTCTCAGTCATAGAACCATAGAGGAGCTCCATGGATATCATACTTCCCTAAGGAAGGGGCAAATCCTATGTCTGTCCATTGACCTTCTCATATGGGTCGTGACATGCTCAATGACAACCGTTATGACCTCCCAACTACGGCGAGGTGTTAGGTTGTATCAAAGCAAATCCCTAACCATATAGAATGGCCAATGACATAAAGTCAAGGGATCAATGCATCTCCTATTACTTGTGAGGATAACTCATGACACCAAGTCATAGCCTCATAGCGGGTCTATCCAGTATATCCTCCAATGATATACCCATGTGTCTGCATTAGCACCACGTGCCTAACCAGCCCACATACCAGTCTCACAAGTACCATAGCTGTCCCATATCCATAAGGTAGATCGACTGGGGACTATAGTTCGAGCACAGATCCAATCTGTCTCTAGGGACATTATCATGTTAGTACATATGCGCAGATGTAAACAAACATAGATAACGACAATGCTAGAATGATATAAATATCAAAGTCAAGTAGTACATAAGTGGACTAAAACTAGGTCCTAGGGCATATACACCAACAATACCTTCACAACATGGGAACAATTATCAAAAGATTTTCTGATAAAATATTTTCCACCGAGCAAGACTATCCAATTGAGGAATCAGATCACGAACTTTCAACAGAGGTGTGGAGAATCACTCAGTGAGGCATGGGAGAGATTCAATGATCTACAACGGAAGTGTCCTAACCATGGCTTCGAAAATGAGTTTCTAATTCAGACATTTTATTATGGCTTAGTTTATAATACCCGTCTAATTATTGATTTTGCCGCAGGGGGAGCCTTGATGAGTAGAACATTTGACGATGCTTTCAAGTTGCTTGAGAAGATGTCCTTGAATCATAGCCAATGGGCTCCAGATGAAGGAATGTTATATTGTCATCAACATGGTAAGAATGAGAATGAGGATCAACAACCCTCGACTGAAGAGGTTAGTGAACCCATGCTAGAGAAACTTTCAGCTAGCCTATTTCAATCATTGCAAATTCAAAACAAAAAAAAATTTGAGGATCTTGAAGAAACTGTTAGTCACCTTGCTTCTCAATTAGAATCCTTAGTGGCGTACAATAAAGTTCTAGAAGAACAAATATCTAGATTAAAATCTGGGGAACATTGCAATGCCATTATCACTAGAAGTGGAAGACAATTAGGAGAACTTAAGGAGAAAGAGTCTATTAATGATCATTATGAGGAATTAGAATTAGAAAAATCTTCTGAACATGAACAAACCCTACCTAGTTTAACACCTCAAAAGGGAAGTAAACCAAAAGGGGATGTGCCATGGAAAGAAGATGATTCTAAGACTAATCTACCTCCACCCTATAGACCACCAGTACCTTTTCCCCAAAAGATAGTGCAAGAAAAGTTAGATGAGCAATTTGAGAAATTTCTTGATGTTTTGAAAAAGCTTTACATTAACATGCCATTTACTGAAGTTTTATCTCAAATGCCCATATATTCTAAATTTTTGAAAGAAATCCTGTCTAACAAAAGAAAGATAGAGAACTATGGTACCGTGGCTTTAACTGAGGAATGTAGTGCTATTATTCAAAATAGGTTACCACCAAAATTGAATGATCCAAGAAGTTTTTCTATCCCATGTTTTATTAGTAGTATGGCTTTCGACCAAGCCTTATGTGATCTTGGGGCTAGTGTAAGTCTTATGCCTTTGTCTGTGTGCAGGAAATTGTACATGGGAGCTCCTAAGCCGACTACAATTTCTTTGCAGCTCGCTGATCGATCAGTAAAATATCCAGTGGGTATTCTAGAGGATGTTCCTATACAAGTTGGTAAATACTTTATACCTGCTTATTTTGTGGTACTTGAAATGGAAGAGGATGCTAAGATTTCTATTATTTTGGATAGGCCGTTCTTAGCCACTGCTGGAGCACTTATTGATGTACGGAACGGTAGACTTGATTTAAGAATTGGCAATGATAAGATTGAGTTTGATTTGAATAATTCATTGAAAAAACCTGCATATACTAGTTCTTGTTGCACTATTCATGCCATTGATGACACAGTTTATGATGTTAGTTGTTTGTTTGATGATTCTTCTGCTGATGTTTCTTTTTCTGATACCTTGAAAAATTCTTGTAAAAAAATTGATAATTCTGGTTTTAAGAATGATTTTGATGAATTCGATGATGAAAAACATGATATTTTAGATTGTGCTACTTTTAATAATGAAAGTGAAAAGATCCCTAAAGTTGAGTTGAAAGTTTTACCTGATAATCTTAGATATGAATTTCTTGGTCCTAACTCCACCTACCTTGTGATTGTGGATGCTAAATTAGATGCCAGGGAAACTAATATACTCTTGAAGGAGCTAAGAATTCATAGAAAGGTAATTGGGTATTCCATTGATGACTTAAAAGGGCTTAATCCTTCTTTTTGTATGCACATGATTCACATGGAGGATGAGCACAAACCGCATGTAGATTTTCAGAGAAGGCTCAACCCATCTATGAAGGAAGTGGTGAAGAAGGAAGTACTAAAATTGCTAGATGCATGTATTATCTACCCTATCTCAGATAGTAAGTGGGTGAGTCCTGTACACTGTGTTCCAAAGAAGGGAGGTGTCACTGTAATGAAAAATAAGGATAATGAATTGATACCTATTAGAAATGTCACTAGTTGGCGTATGTGTATTGATTATAGAAAATTAAATGTTGCCACTAGGAAAGATCATTTTCCCTTACCTTTCATTGATCAAATGGTGGAGAGACTTGCCAAACACTCTCACTTTTGTTTTCTTGATGGGTATTCCAGATTTTTTCAGATTCCTATTCATCCTGATGATCAGGATAAAACCACTTTTACATGTCCTTATGGTACTTTTGCTTATAGAAGAATGCCCTTTGGTTTGTGCAATGCACCTGCCACTTTTCAAAGGTGTATGATGACAATTTTTTTTGAATTTATTGAAGACTTCATGAATGTTTTTATGGATGATTTCTCTGTCTATGGTTTCTCTTTTGATGACTGCTTAGGTAATCTCTCTAGAGTTTTACAGAGATGCGAAGAGACTAACTTTGTCTTGAATTGGGAAAAGTGTCACTTTATAGTTAGACAGGGGATAGTTTTGGGCCATCTTGTTTCAGAAAGAGGGATTGAAGTGGACAAGGCCAAGATAGAAGTGATTGAGAAGTTAGCACTACCCACCACTGTTAAGGAGATCAGGAGCTTTTTAGGACATGCAGGGTTTTACAGGAGATTCATCAGGGACTTCTCTAAACTTGCTAAACCTTTAACTGATTTACTTTTTAAAGACGCCAAATTCTGCTTTGACGAGAAATGTTTGTTTGCTTTTCAGGAGTTAAAGAAGGTTTTGGTTTCAGCACCCATCATTCAGCCCCCAGATTGGGACTTGCCCTTTGAACTCATGTGCGACGCGACGCCAGTGATTATGCAGTGGGAGCAGTCTTGGGACAGAGAAAAGATAAGAAACCTCATGTTATTCACTATGCCAGCAAGACTTTGGATGAGACACAGAAAAATTACACCACCACTG
Source organism: Costus pulverulentus (assembly GCA_027562315.1). Taxonomy (NCBI): domain Eukaryota; kingdom Viridiplantae; phylum Streptophyta; class Magnoliopsida; order Zingiberales; family Costaceae; genus Costus; species Costus pulverulentus. The sequence continues at coordinate 132,843 of JANTFE010021648.1, forward strand.
AGAAAGAACTATTGGCCATAGTATTTGCTTTTGATAAATTTAGGTCATACTTAATTAACTCCAAAGTGGTAGTGTACACTGACCATGCAGCTGTGAAATACTTAATGCAGAAAAAAGACAGCAAACCACGATTACTCAGATGGATTTTACTTCTTCAAGAATTTGATTTGGAGATTAAAGACAAAAAGGGATCAGAAAACCTTGTTGCAGATCATCTCTCAAGAATAATGGTAGACACTGAAAAGAATAATGAGATAAATGATTCCTTCCCTAAAGAACAGCTTTTAACCTTTGAACAGATCAGAGCTCCCTGGTATGCTGATATAGTAAATTACCTTGTTGCTAATGTTTTTCCTCCTGATTTGAACTACCAAAAAAGGAAGAAGTTCTTGGCTGAGGTAAAATACTATTTTTGGGATGAGCCTTATGTATTTAGAAGATGTACAGACGGTATTTTTAGAAGATGTGTACCTGAAGAAGAAATCACAGATATTTTGTGCCAATGTTATGGATCCTCTTATGGTGGTCATGCCAGTACTAAAAAGACTGCTTATAAAGTGTTACAATCAGGATTTTATTGGCCTACCATTTTCAAAGATGCTAGAAACTTTGTGTTATCTTGTGATAGATGTCAAAGAACGGGGAACACTAGTAGAAAACATGAGATGCCACTATTCAACATTCTTGAAGTTGAAATATTTGATGTTTAGGGGATAGACTTTATGGGACCTTTCCCATCTTCAAGAGGTAACAAGTACATTCTGGTAGCAGTTGACTATGTTTCAAAATGGGTTGAAGCTCTTGCTTCACCGACTAATGATTCAAGAGTTGTTGCTAAATTTTTCAAAAAGATCATATTTCCACAGTATGGGACCCCGCAGGTAGTAATCAGTGATGGAGGCTCACATTTCATAGAACACAAATTTTCAACCTTACTTAGAAAATATGGAGTGAATCATAGAGTGGCAACACCTTATCATCCTCAAAC
>JANTFE010021648.1:138994-153278 GCA_027562315.1 Costus pulverulentus
AACGTTGATCGTAAAGCATGCAATAGATCTAGAAACCCTCTTCCGCTGTTTAAATCCCTTACATGCGCCTATTAGGGTTTCATCCCCCAATGTCTAGGGGACCTTCAAGACGAACATCGGAGTGTACACTCGAGAGAGGGCACCTTGTACCCTAGGGTTAGACTCCATGTGCAAAACCAATAAACCAAATAATTAATATCTTTCTTGTATGATTAAGATTATCATTGTGGTGGAAACTGTAGCCCTGATATCTCTCTCCTATTTGACCTCTACCGACGTAGTTGCAATTGCTTGTCTTCGATTTCTGTCTTCAAAACCCAATTCGATTCGCCTAGCTATTAGGACTCGGATTTTCTAGTATTCAACCTTGTTCCCTGTGGGATTCGATATCTTTTATATTACTTTGACATAACCGTGCACTTGCGGTATGTGTCAAAGGTTCCGGTTGGTTGTGCTTGAAGCCATATTCTTGCCCGGTCAGTAAGAGAAAAAGGAAATAATCTCAATCTCAGTGCATTGTTAGAAACTCCATTAATTTTTATGGTATCACATAGTTCTAAAAATAAAGCCAAGTGTTGGTTTGGATCTTCCAGTGGAGATCCTCCAAACTGATTTTGTTGAATCATGGAAATAAAAGCAGGCTTAATTTCAAAGTTGTTAGCCTCTATCGCTGGTCTGGCAATGCTTGAGTGAATTTCTTGTGGATTAGGGGCTGCATAGTCCCTCAATGTTCTTTGATTGTTTGCCATCTCTACAATTTCTTCTTGTATCTCCTGTGATGTTTCTTGTAAATCTTCTTCCAGTCTTAACTTCCTACACACTCTAAGTGTTTTGTTGATTTCAGGATTAAATGGAACAAGTGGTCCTGACCTAAGACTCCTGCGCATGCAAAATAGATAGATCAAGTGATCTCAACAAAAAATAGAAAATAAAGCCTAGTCTAGTAATACTCTCAATATCTTCAATATAGACAAAACTAAGGTCTCCCCGGCAACGGCGCCAAAAACTTGATGTGATCCGAAAGGACACACTTTTAAATACAAGCAGGTAGACTCGTTTCAGGTGTCGCGACCAAAGGTATTGGCGTACAGGGCTATTGTCACTCCCAGGCACGGCTCCAAAAACTTGTTGTCCCTAACTTGTAGTGTCCGCAAGTGCACGGATAATCGAAGTAATAAAGTAAATATCGATCCCCAGAGAGACCTATGATGTCAAGTACTGAATAATTGATTTCTTCCTATCTAGGCAATCGAAAAAAGAGAAAGGCAAGCAGAGAGCGAAAACACACGGGAGAATAATGTCAGAGAGAAATTGGGACTAGGGTTTCATTCTCTTGGATTTCCACGACTAGATATATAAAGATGCTCATCAATCGAATTCTAACATGATAAAGACTCAATTTACTTCAAAAAGGGATTATCTCACTTTCGTGCAGATAACCATGCAGAGATAAATCTTCACTTTCGCACAAGATTCATCCCAAGCCGAAGATAAGTAAATCATCAATCAAAGAACTCAAAGATCACTTTCGTGCATTCGAGTTCTAAGTTGATTGCCTCGAGTGGAATCTAGAGGATCACTTTCGTGCATCCGAGACTCAACACACGTTTTACCTATCGTTCCCCAACGTTCCGATCCTCACTTTCGTGCAAGATCTCCACGTTTGGCACAATAACTCAATCCTAAGTTCATTAATATCATTATGGCAGTTTAACTTACTAAAATAAAGAAATAAGAACTTAACCTAGTTTCCTATGGTGAGTTCCTATTTTAATCAATTTTAGGGTTCCAAGTTCTCAAGCAAATCACCTTTCGGTCCTTATTGCGAAAACTAAGGAGAAGGAATTACAAAATACCATAATCATGATGAAAGTAAAAGATTATCTAGTCATTAAGAAAATCAAAGGGAATCACTCCCCCATGTCCCAAAATAAGTTTAAGCTAGCATGGTGAAGGAATTACAAAATACCATAATTTCAAAAGAACAAAAATCAACAAGAAAAGGAGTTTTAGGAAAATACAGCACGGCTGTGAAATATTTCATAGCAGTAATTTGCAATGAAAGTGGTGAACAGTGGTGGCGCTTCTTCTTCCTTTGATTTCTCCTCAAATTGATCTCCTTTCGTTCTTAAACTTCTGGCATGTTGTCTCCTTCTCCAGGCAAAGCTTCAGTATGAAAATCACGGCCGGAGGTGCTCTGGATTGGTCGCGGCGGCGGAACCCTAAGCGTGGGCGTGTACCGTGATTTCTCCCTCGATGGTGGATGCAATTTGGGGCTTTTGGTGTCTATGTGATCCTTTCGTCGTAAGCTCTCTTTTTTCTTCTTACGCCATCCAATTTAGAGTTCTGGATCACCCGCAATAATCTCCGCAAAAATTGGGCGTCGAAATTAACCTGGGAGTCGCGTTCAAAAACAGAAATACAACAGTGTAATAGTTCACGACACTGCCGTAAAATCGCTCAAGTGTTCTGTTCTGAAAGTGCTGGGAAATACGACACCATAATATGGTTCACGGCATTGCCGTAAAATCGGCTGAACTCTCTGGTCGGAAACGTCTGGAAAATACGACCCTTGAAATAGTTTACGACAGTGCCGTAATTTCAGCAATGGTCTCTGTTCCGAAAGTGCTCCAAAATACGGCCGTGTAAAATCTTACGGTAATGCAATATTTTTCGCACAATCTTCTTATCTGAAGTTTTCCCAAATTACGGCAGGTGACCGACATTACGGTATCGTAATATAGATTACGACACTACCGTATTTTGGTGAGTTGCTCCGTTTTGCATGAAATTTGTCATGTATCTTCTTCTTGATGATGAGAATTCCTCTATGTGTTTGATTTTGCTCGAAAACACCCTAAAATGATGCCTTTTTGCCTGAAAATCATGAAAAACCAAAATAGAAGTAGACTTTGCAATATTTGATGGATTCAGCATAAAAATAAGTAAAAGATCCTCAATTTAGCATGAAAATGTATCTAAAATGATACAAAATATACTATACATTTTAGTGTCATCAGTTTCCACCACGCTGACTATTTCAATCACACAAGATAGATATTAATTATTTGGACTATTGGTTTTGCACAAGGAATATAAGCCTTGGGTACAAGGTGCCCTCCCTCGAGTATACACCCTGGTGTTCGGCTTAGACCGACCTCCTACTCTCGAGCGCATACCAAGCACTCTCGTGTCGAGGTATCGCAAGTTTTACTAAGAGATTCCACCCATACGATCCTCCTCTCGGTATGAATCGTAACGGCTAATATGTGAAAATACTCGGCCAAGGTAAAATCATAGAATAAGCACGTCAAAGTAAAATATGCTCACAATACATTTCAAACAACAAAATTGAAATAAAGTTTACGATCAAAATCATCAACGGGCTTCAACCAAGCCCCGAAATAGGGTTTACGCTACAATCATCATTGAAACGCTAAAAAATCTCTCTTTTAACATAGGATGATCACAAGGAAGAGTTTCTAAAGGATAGGAGAAGATAAACCGAAACAAATCCTGAGGAATCGAAGCGCTCCGATGATCAGATCTCCGAAAATCGACCCGGAATTGTGTTCTCACTGTGTTCTTTCGCTCCCACCACTTCGTCATGTGATTACTAGATAATTAGGGCATGAAAATTAAGGCTTTTATATCCCCTACGTTCTCCTTCAAAAGAGCTTTCCATAGAGTGCTCACTTGCCAAATTTGTATGCCAAACGAGTGAGAAATCACCTAAAATCCGAGTGGAACTCGGTCCGTGCAAGCCTGGGTTGGAATCACGGGTGAACCCTGCCGGGTTCACCTATCCGTGATTTGCTCTATGTAGATCGGCTGAAAGAAGCGCGGTGAACCCCGCCGGTTCACCTGGCTGTGCTTTGCTCTGTGCAAATTTCAGCCTAAAGAAATTCTGGTGAACCCCAGCGGGGTTCACCCGGTCGTGAAGCTCTCTGTGAGGTTCTACTGGCTGACGAAGAAACTGGTGAACCCCATGGGGTTCACCTGGCCGTATTTTTTAGGCTAACTCTATTTTGGCCCAAATTTGACATGTGGCTTCGTCTTTGTATAAGAAATCATCCTATGGCCTCAAAATCTTCAAAATATGTCGAAAAAGGGTGATTTTACCTAAAATTTCACAAAAGCACCAACAAATGAAGATTCTGAAGTATTTAAGCAAATAAGCCTTAAAAGAGTATAAAAGTGTCAAAACAAGCCTAGATTTAACATGAAATAGCTATGAATATTACTACTAAAATGCAAGGCATCACCAAGATATGCAATCTATCACATATAAATGTGATACACATATCGGACCAACCATAGGTCCTAGAGCATATACACCAACAGTTACCACTCATGTTGGGTAGACCATTCCTTGCCACCTCCGGAGTAGTTATTGATGTCAAGAACGGAAAGTTAATATTAAATATTAGTGAGGAAAAAAATTAAATTTGATTTATATGTAAGCTTATAGAAGCCTTCTTTTGTAGTGTCTTGCTACAACATTGAGGTCGTGGATAGTGCGGTAAGTCATAACAATGTCACCCAAATTGATAAGGATCATTTGGAGATTTATTTTATGAATGATGAGAATGAGGTTATGGAAGATGACACTAGAGCACATTTACAAGTGTTAGACTCTTGCCCATCTATCAACTCAAAAAAGGTAATATTTAAAATTCTCGATGGAATCGAACTCAAGGTAAGCGAGAGGAAACAAATAGTGTTGGGGTATGCCCTTAAGGCTAATGTTTGAGGCCTAAGGATTGTATCAGTATCATGTAATAAACTCTTGTGTTTATAAAGGCAATGGTTATTATTCAGTTTGTTACATTGTCTGCTGCAATAACTGTGCTTCTGAATAATGTCTCAAAGCTGTTCAGCTAGGCTGACATGCATATGTCCTTAGTCAAGATATCTTGGTGAACATGAGACAGCCTTGATATGCTTGAGACTAATATGTGCTCTAATCTTATAGGATGCTTCGAGCATGAGATAAGATGTAGACTCATGGGTACATTGGATGTACTGGACAGACCCTACTAGGTTATTCAATTGCTTGTCACAATGTGAATAATCCTTGATTGCAACAAGTGGCACATGTCCTCTGACTTGAGATCACTTGTGTTTCTAAATGATGATTGTCATTTTGAGGTAGTTCAATATCATTTGAAACATAATGATTATAGACTATCTTGGATGGTGATCATGAGTCAGGTTAGGATACTAGTGATAGATAAAGGATTGCCGTCTCCTTGTTCAAGGAGTGTGGTGTTCTAAAGGGGCCCCCCTGAATGAGATGATTGAGAAAGTGTATGGCCATACCCAGGTGACTATGTTCATCTGATCTAATCATGCTCATCATATTGGAGTCACAGGCTTGACACGCTTGTCCAATAAGAACATCCAGTGGCAAAGGAAATATGCATGCCTAGTGAAGTTGATTCACACTTGTGTTGTGTTTTGGGTGTAGTCTTGGAAGACTCTTTCCTTTATATCGGGAGACAGTGATGTGTTGCTAGATACCCCTCACTGATCGTGATAACGTGAGTTATCGTTACCGACATTTAAAGGAAACCCTCAGGGTCGCACAATTTGATGATATGGCTTACTTAAGTCAGATCGTGTGGACTGAATTGTTCAGGTTCAGTTTAAAGGGATTTAATCTCTGATTGTAAGTGAGATCTAGTCTGATCATGTTTGATTGATTAGGGCTTAAGATCGGTAAGCTTCGATCGAGAGAGTTGATGCTAGATCGGTGCGATCAGGAGCATTGAGAGATGAACGGTCAGATTTTGAATCTTAGGGTTTGATTTATCTGAACCAATGCTTGGGCTAACTTGGTTTAGTCATTGAACCACATGCTTTGAACCGGCTCATGGGGTGAGCGCATGGTTCAAGAGGGAGAAGAAATTGCGTTTGGTTCATGGAGACATGAACGCATGAACGCATGCTCTTTATGGTTGCTATTTTTGGAAAGTTCCAAAATAGAAACACATATGCGTTCATGGCTTGACGCCTCCCTCACGTTCTTTCGGTTACACACCTCTCGTCACCTCTTGGGGATTGAACGCTTGCTCTCGAGCGTGAGAAGGTGTTGACGAGGAGAGGTGGAACCGCCAAGCAAAAGAAGTCTTCATCTCTTCCCTATACTCGATCAAGGACACCTCTTGGAACCTTGCTAGCACAAGGAGCACCAAGGAAGTGAGCGCATCCTCATCTTGTGTGCGCGTCCTTTGGAGGAGATCTCTCTTGCTCTCTCTTTCAAGACACCATCCAAGAGATGGCGACGATATGGATCTTTGTCTTCTATACTTGTTTGTCAAAAGTTGATCATATGAAATATTAAGATCCCATGAAATCCTAGCTTCCTATGCGATTTTATACATGCGCCACCATTTAGGGTTTCATCCCCTTTATGCTCCCCCTTGAAGGGGACCCCTTGCAAATAGAAGTTACATACTTTCCACATAATTTTTACGTATGAATTTCTAAGTCCTATATCTACTTTGCCTATAATTTACAATGCGAATGAATATGAAAATCAAACAAGTTCAATGAAGGACAACTTCAGAAAAGCTATAGCGTGTTCTTTTGATAATATTAGGTGCATTAATTTTTCTCCTTTCATGCATATGATAATTATTGTTATTCACCTATTATACTGGATACTCATTGCAATAGGTGCATTTGTAGGGCAGTGCATAACAAACTATATGCTATTTACTATGCTTCTCATCCACATGAAAAACCATGATCACAGCTATGGTCAAACTAATGACTTTAAATAATTGCTTCTTGGGAGTCAACCCATGTTTCTAACTTTAGTGGTTCTTGATCTTTAGTTTTTATTTTTGAATTTTAGGTAGTTTCTATAGCAAATTTTTTTGATTTTGATGTTGATATAAGTTGTTTTGGATGCATGGAAGCAAAGTGGAATAAAAAATGAGTTTGTAGAGAAGTTGCCACAGCATTCATACATGCGGCTGTGAGTCCACTCACAGGCCGTGAATGCTATGTTTGAGAAGAAAAAAGTTTTCAGGAAGTTGCCACAACATTCATGGATGCGATTGTGAGTCTGCTCACGGGCCATGAATGTTATGACTGTGAACTAAGGAAAAGCAGGGAAATTGTGCGATGTTCATGGTTGCGACTGTGAATGAACTCACGGTCCGTGAGTATAACTATAAGAGGAAAATAGATATCAGCCAAAACATTCACCACCATGGTTGTGAATCGACTCATGGTCCATGAGTTTCGGTCGGTTTAAGGATAAGAAATTTAAAACTCATGAGCGAGGTTGGGGTTCACAACCTCACCCATAAACCCTAGCCGCATGCTCCTAAAATCCTTCCTCTAGTGATAAACTCTCCTCTTTAACTTCCCTTTGTGCTGAAGCAATGACCAATGATGCTTTCTCTACCGATTCCTCCAATAAAGTCTAGCGTCGAAGCCCTAATCTCACCAGTCTTCGCCAGCAACCTAATTTTCACCACCAACCTCAAACACTACTAGAACCGAAGATGATGAGTGCACCGAGTCTAACTGATTCACTGATTTTGTGACTTTCTCTTCTTTTTGTCTTGTTCTATTTTCTGCATCAAGGACAATGCATACTTTTCTTTGTGGGATGGCATGTATTTTGACATGTATTCGATACTTATATTTTCTGATAATGCTTGTATGATATTGGTTGTTGGTGTGATGGTAATTGATATGACAATGCCGGTATTTCACTGGTGGTAATTAATTTTGTGATAAACTTTGACATTATAATACTTGTGTCCTTGTGATTTAGGTATGCCATTTATAATGGATGATGCATGTTTAGTTTTTAGTGAAAATTATGGAGTAAATGATGTGTAGTATGCAATGGTTTAAGTTTAGGCTACTTATAGGTATATTATTTTTGTCCAAGTTATATTAAATTGTATCTTGAATGTATATGATTTTAATGGCATGAGCTTATTTTATCCTTGATAATGTATTTAGGAAGTATTTTGAATTGATAGCTTAGAAATGTTTAGAATTGCATTCGGGATAAGATTCTTGAGTAAACATAGTTCTGGTATGGATAAAATGTGTATATGAAGTATTGCGCATCCTTGTGATACGAGCCGAGCAGTTGCCACTAGAATTTATTTTTTTTAATTTTTACTTGATAGAGAATTTTCATGTAAATGAAACTGGTGATACTTATATAAAGAGACTTGCTCCAACTACTTTGGCCTAAAGATCTGAAGTCATAAGTTAAATTATTGTATGAGCTAGTATACTTAAAACCTGTTTCGATCAAGTAATATAAGGAAAGTTTTTTAAAAAATATATTTAACCCTCAGGCAAAAAGATCAATAATGATTTAAGTATCGTGCCCTTGACCAGCTCCCTCTATAAAAAAAATGAATAAAAGAAAAGAAAAAGGAAAGAATAAAAAGTAGAGAAAAAGAGAGAGCTGGAGGTCAAGTGGACAACTCCGCTGACGTCTTATGATTATGACCATGAGTTCTATTATACTACTATGTAATATACTTTAAATAATATTATAGTGCTAATAGGAAGGGCATATAACCGTTTAAAAACCAGTTTGCCCGAAAAAGTCTCTCTGTTCAGGAATATCTCTAAGGATCTAAAAATGAGAATTTCACTTGAAAGGTAAATTTACATAGCATTTTCCAGTATTTTACATGCTTATTTGAGCTTAATTATAGGATTTTATACCATTTTATGATATTTTTCTCTCATATTGTATAGAATCTTTATTTTTCTTAGTTTTCATATAAATAATATTACTTAAAAATAAAGGATTTAATGAGCTTTGTTGTCATAGAGTGATTCTTGATGAAAAGACGAGATTGTATGTCAAATTTGAAGCAAAAACGGAGTTTGGTGTGAGATATTCACAAATGCAGATGTGATAGTCCACTCGCGAGCTGTGAATACCTTGATGTGCAGAAAATAGACTTATGCATTGATGCCTTATATTTTGGTAGTGTTTTATGATATTATTTTATCTCAAAACAAGGCATATTCTGGTGCTATTATGTAATTTTCAGGCTTATTTACTTACTTTGTTCGGAATCTTCACTTTTCCTTGTCAATGTGCAATTTCAGGTAAAATCTCTCATTTTTGGAGCACTTTGGAGATTCTAAAGTCATGGAGTGATTTCTTATAGGGAGACAAGTCTACACAGCAAATTTGGGATCAATCGGATTTCATTTGCAAATCACGGCTAGGTGAACACATCGGGGTTCACCCATGATTCGCAAGCTTCACAGCCAACCCAAGATTTTGGTGTTCAGTCATGATTCCACCGAAGGCACTTTTTGTCAGAACTGAACAGTAAGATTCACGGCGTAGTGAACTCGGAGGTGTTCGCCTGTGATTCTTACTTCACAAAATACTTCACAGGTGGGCGAACACGCTGGGGTTCACCTGTGATAGCGACTGTCTTTTGATTGATGGCTATAAAAAAATCAAAACAATTTGAAAAAAATATGTTTAGGATAGCTAAGAGGCAGGCAAAACTTTTGGACATAAAAACCCTCTTTTTTGTGCCATATTTGGGGAGCAATTAATTCATGAAAACTCACAAGAATCTCTCTAAAATGTTAGGAAACTGGTTATAAAGCATTTTAGAGAGGAAGGAGAGGATAAACCAAACAAAATCCTCCAGAATCGCGAAGATCTAATGCTCCAATCCCTCCAAATTGCCCCGGAAAGGAGTGTTCACCAGTTCCGTCCGCCCTAGCCTCTTTGAGCACCGATTTCTCCTCCCTTAGGTCATAAAAATTAGTGCTTTTATACTCTTTGTGTTCTCCTTCGAATTAGCTTTCCAAAAAGTCCTCTCTTGCCAAATTTGTACATCAATCGGGCTCAAAATCGCTGATAATCTGAGTGGATGTCAGGCTGCCTGGTAAGAATCATGGGTGAACCCCATGGGGTTCACCAGATGGTGAAGCTTGTTGTACAGTTTCATCGTGAAAGAAGCACTGGTGAACCCCACCGGGTTCACCTGCCAGTGAAGAATACTGGCAGTTTTGCATGAGATGCCTCAGAGAGAATCACGGGTGAACCCCGTGGGGTTCACCAGGTGGTGAAGCCTTCTGTGAACTTTCAGCTTCCTATGAAAGCACCGGTGAACCCCATGGGGTTCACCTGGCCGTATTTTTGCAAACTGACTCCGATTGAGCCCAAATTTGATGGGCAGCTTCGTCTTCTCATAAGGAATCACCCCATTATCTTAGAATCTTCAAAAGACATCAAAATTGGGTAATTTTGCCTAAAATTGCACAAATACAAAGAAAAGTGAAGATTCCGAAGTTTTTGAGCAAATAAGTCTTAAAAGAGTATAAAAATATCAAAAATAGGCCTAGATTCATCATGGAAGAATAATGAAAATTGCTACTAAAATGCAAGGCATCACATTCCTTTATACACATAAATCATAGGGGTTGCTGATGACGAAGGAGAGACACACAAGTGGTCTTCCTTCTACAATCGAGCACACACAAGCTCCCCAAGACCTCTTCCATCCATGGCTAGTTCTAGCCTTCGGGAGGAAGATCTTGTTGCCTATGATGTCCCTCTGCTTTCGCCATCTCCAAGATGTGCCAAAGGATTATGGGAGGAGATTGACCACAAGGAGAGGGAAGCTCTGCCACTTGTGTCAATCTCAAATCCAAACCTCTTCTCATGGCTTGCGCCACCTTGAAAGGTGCGTCCATGTAGAAGATCGATGCCATCAATCCCTCTAATTCTCCCTTCTTCACCATATGCGCCAACTTCATGAAAGTTGCACCTATGGAAGAGAATCACCCTTCTTCATGTGCCAATCCCTCTAAGGGATGCGCCATCGAAGAAGGAAGAAGGTCCCAAACCTTCTCACACGTCCATGGATGATGAAGGTGTCGCCTAGAGCATGTTGGCCCAACTTCTTCACCGTGGAGGCACCATGGAGAGGAAGAGGGAGATGGGTGGCTAGGTTAGAGATGTTCATGCAACTAGAGCTTTATTAATTTTTAATTAATCATGGAAATTCATAATTAATACAAGCCCATGCACCAAGACACATATAAAGCGGGTCCTGCAACTTAAGTTATGAAATAAATTGAATATAAATATTCACTTAAGTTGCGGGCGGCCCCCACAACTTAAATGACAAATAAAATAAATATAAATATTCATTTTAGCATTTAAGTCATGGGCTCCTCTAGTTACATTTAAATTCCATAGACCAACCTACAACATTTGACCCATCGACTGAACTTAGTCCACCGAGGTCAAATGTGGTCACACGAAGGTCAGCCGGGCTCAACTAAAGTCAAAGCATAACAATGCTCTATAATGTCATCTCCAACTCATTAGACACATCCGTGATGCAACAGACTCCCAAACTAACTCAAATCAACCAAATGATTTGATCATAGGAAACTCGATTAATACGAGATCTTGAGTGTCTAGGTGTGAGACCCTATAGGTTCCATAGACATTGGTAGTGATAATCTCAAGTCATCACAAGCAATGAGTGGCACCTAGCAGTACATCATTGCTACCCAAGTCCTCGGAATGGAGTCATCATCAACATCCCCTAAAACTGTGACAAAGTACATGTACACTCTAATCCTTTTGCTAGGTTGATATCCTGATTGGACAAGTGTGTCACACTTGTTTAACCCAATCAAATAGTCATGACTAAATCAAGTTCTCACCTAGGTATAGCCATACACTTTTAGTCATGCAACCATATAGGGGCGCCATGGACATCAAGCTTCCTCGCAAGGAAGGGGCAAACCCTCTATTGGCTCATTGAACCACTCATATGGTTCATGATATTTCCAATGACAACCATTATGACTCCCCTACTACGGCGGAGTGTTAGGTTGTATCAAAGTACACCACATACTATATAGAGATATCAATGACCTCAAGTCGAGGACAAGTGTACCTCTGTTACTATGAGATTTGACTTGTGACACCAAGTCAAATCCTCACGACGGGTCGACCCAGGATACCTACATTGATATACCCATATGCCTGTGTGATGCGGACAGGAACCACAAGCCACGAAGGTACAAGTGGAGCTTACGACTACCGTAGATGAAGACTTGGAGGGTCGCGAATAAGCTAGCAAGCTCAATCAATAAAGCTAGCTCAATAATTAACCACTTCATAAGAGGCCCAAGACAAAGCCCACTTATCAGCAATAATTCGCCACAAAGAAGCCCAAGACTATTCCATTGGATCAGCCAGCAACAAAGCAAGATGCGCCAACTCCAAATCAGATTCTAGGATTTCATCAAAGCGCACATCAACACAAATCTTGATCACTGCAAAGAAGGAAGGCTCAACGTCTCTCCCTTCATCGCTACAAATGGAAGCACAACGTCTCTTTGCTGGAGATGGAAAGAACAACGTTCGCGTGCAACCTCTCTCAAAGCTTCCCCTATATCTTACACTCATGTATCCTTGTAATGGACAGATTTTGTTGAATGGAAATGGTTTTGCTTCCTCAATCGGATGTCTCCGATCTTCTCCTCTGAGGCGCTTGAGTCGCCTATCCTCCCCCTCACCTCCTTCTAGGGCTGAGCCCCTTCCTCCTCTCTTCCCCTCTCCTCCATTCTCTTCTTCCTCACAAGTTCAATCTTCCAGCCGCAACAGTTCCAGGTTTTCAGAATTTTCTGAGTTCGCCGGCGACGATCCACCGGCCGGATCTCCACGAGACTTCGGCCACCATTCCCTCTCCCCAAGACGAAGCCACAGCCACCGGCATCCATCCATCCGACTCTCCGATCACCGGAATCGAAACTTCCTTTCGATCCCCTGTTCTCGCCCTGATTCCGCCCTACTCCCGCCTTTCAGCACTGTTCGACTCCGACCAGCCACCGTCCGCCTCCAAACTCCGGCCACCACTTCGCCATAGTCAGAGGGACCTCCCATCGTAACAGGTCCGACGATCGTCAGCCACCGGACGAACGCCGACCAACTCCGCTCGGCGCTCGTGTTTTCCCCTGTTTCGCCAGATTCCGCCCCAGATCTGCTCCTCATCATGGTTCTCCTCCGGCCAGCCACCGCCTGTCTCCAAACTCCGGCCAACTCTTCTCCATGAACATACGGACCCCCAGTCGTAACAGGTCCGGCGGTCGTACACTACCGGACGAACGCCGACGACTTCCGCCCCTTACGCCATTTCCCCTGTTTCCCAGAATTTCCCGTGTCCACTGTTTCGTGTTATGCTAATTCTAATCTAATTATGTTTGTTTTCGCAGGTATTGTAAGCAATCGGTGTCACCAAAATCTTGATCTTTGGCGTCACGAGGAAGAACTCACTTTGCTCTATGAGGGGGACGAGTTGATCCAAATGGACCAGTCCGAAAGACATGACAACTTCTCGTAAATGATATTTTTGTAGCACTGAAATCTATTTGCTATTTCCTGACTGCATTCTAAATTTTGATTTTATTTTGAAATTAAAAAAAAATAATAATCGGACTTTAGTTAGTATTATATTTCGTGTCTCCACCCTACATCAGTTTGGTATCAGAGCAAGTTTGTTGGCAACTCTTGTCTGCCTACACGATCGTTTGCTTTGCTCATTACATAAAAAAAAATCATTCTCAACTTGTGCTTTCATGCTTAGTTGTTCTTAATAGTTTGTTTGCATAAAAACAAAAAAAAATTACATGCTTTCACATTTAGTTGTTACTTGATATTTTGTTTGTATATTTTAAGTAATTTGCTTGTTGAAGTTTTTGAATAAAAAAAATAATAAATAAATAAAACTATATGCTCTAACGTTTAGTTGCTTTTGCATGTTTGTTAATTTATTTGCTAGCAAAAAAAAATTCTTGCTTACACCCTATTTGCACCCAAACTACTCATAACACATCATGGTGCGTCACTTTTATCAAAGGGAAATCACACCCAAAAAAGAACTTATATCTAAAAGGGACAACCATAAGGTTCTCACACATAGTCTGAATAGCTTCAAAACTCATGCTTGGTGTAATGGTTATAAAAGTAGAACAATTATAGATCATGAGGTTAAGTTCAATATTATATCTATTAAATCACTTGAACACTTTGGACTCACGATGCAAAAACATGATTACCCTTATGTCATAACTTGGGAAGACTATACTTGTTGGGGTATGCCCTTAAGGCTAATGTTTGAGGCCTTGGGTGTTGGGGTATGCCCTTAAGGCTAATGTTTGAGGCCTTGGGATTGTAAAAGTATCATGTAATAAACTCTTGTGTTTATAAAGGCATGGTTATTATTCAGGTTGTTAC
>JANTFE010021653.1:0-13166 GCA_027562315.1 Costus pulverulentus
ACAAACTGAATAACAACCATTGCCTTTATAAACATAAGAGTTTATACATGATACTGAAAGAATCCCAAGGCCTCAAACATTAGCCTTAAGGGCATACCCCAACACTCAAGTCTAGGGATCAACATATCTCCTATCACTTGTGAGGATAACTCTTAACACCAAGTCATTGCTTCACAGCGGGTCAATCCGGTATATCTATCACTGATATACCCATATGTCTGCATTAGCATTTCGTACCTAACTAGCCCATATACCAGCCTCTCATGTACCATAGCTGTCCCATATCTATTAAGGTACTTGACTGGGGAGAAAAAGATTGAGCACAGATCCAATCTGTCTCCAAGGACATTATAACACAAGTACACATTCGCAGATGTAAACAAATTATAATAACTACAATGCCAGAATGATATATAAATATCAATGTTAAGTAGTTCAATAATGGACCAATATTATTAGGTGCTAGGACATACACATCAACAATCTCCCACTTGCACTAAGACCTAGAGGTTGAGGAATCTCAACCCATATGTCTAGAGTGACCATCATGCTTATGCTGTGCCAAAGCCTTGGTAAATGGGTCTACCAGATTGTTCTCTATGTCAACTCTGCTAATCTTAACATCACCTCGATCAATGATCTCTCTGATCAGGTGAAATCTCTTGAGTATGTGTTTGGACCTTTGATGAGACCGTGATTCCTTTGCCTGTGCAATCGCCCCAATGTTATCACAATAGATCTCAATGGGATCCACAGTAGTTCGAACCACCTAAAGATTAGAAATGAACTTCCTTATCCAAACAACTTCTTTGGCTATCTTAGAAGCGACGACATTGTTGTATCCCAAGTTGTTTAGCGTGTACCTAGGACTAATCCCCGGCAACGGCGCTAAAAACTTGTTGTGATCCGCAAGTGCACGGATACTCGAAGTAATAAAGAAAGATATCGAACCACTGAGACCTATGATATCAAGTACCAAATAATTGATTTCTTACTAACTAAGCAACCGAATAATGGCAAAGCAATGATGGAAAACACACGAAATCAAATAATTAGAGGGAAACATTGGGACTAGGGTTTCATCCACCTTAATTCAAATGGCTAGACATAAATAAAAGGTCGTCAGACTAATCTTATTATGATAAAGACTTAATTTACTTCATAAAGGAATCATCTCACTTTCGTGCAGACAATCATGCAGGTACCAATCCTCACTTTCGCATAAGATCTATCCCAAGCTGAAGATAAGTAAATCATCAATCAAATAACTCAAGATCACTTTCGTGCATCCGAATTATAAGTTGATTGTCTCAAGTGGAATCTCATGGATCACTTTCGAGCATCCGAGACTCAACACAAGTTCTACATATGGTTCTCCAACGTTCCGATCCTCACTTTCGCGCAAGATCTCCACGTTTGACAACTCGACTCTACCCTAGGTTCAAATTATCATCATGGCAATAAGATCACTAAAATCAAATAATTAAGAACTAACCTAAGAGAGTTCCTAATATGCAATTATAGGGTTCCAAGTTCTCAAGCAAGTCACCTTTCGGTCCTTATTGCGAGAACTCTAAAACATGAATAATAACATCAATCTATGGAGAATCAAAGACAAACAATCACATAAATAGAATCATCATAATAAAACTATTCTGATGAAAATAAGAGTTGTCTAATCATTAAGAAATCAAAGTGAATTACACCCTTGTCCCAAAATATGATTAAGCTAGCATGGAAAGAGAAATACAATAAGCCTTAGTTTTAGAAGATCAAAAATCAAAGGAAAAGAAGAGTTAAGAAAATACAGCACGGCTGTGAAATATTTCATAGCCGTATTTTGCAAGGAGGCATCGATTGAATAGTGGCAGCGCTTCCCTTTTCTTTGATTCCGCCTCCGATTGAAATCATTTTCCTCTGAAACTTCTGGGGTATTGTCTCCTCCTCCAGGCAAAGCTTTTGCGTGAAAATCATGACCTGAGGTGGCCTCCATGCCTCTCGGCGCAAAGCCAAACCCTAGGTGCCTTTCTGTTGATTTCTCTCTCAATACAAGATACAAATTCACCCTTTCACTTCGTGTGTCTTCTCCTCTTAAAGATGAGTCAACAACATCTTTCAGATCTCAATTTGGAGGTCTAGATCAAAAGATATGTTCCGTGCAAGTTTCGAGCCCGTAAAAATTACATTTTTGAATGGAAATTACGGCCGTAAACTATTTTACGGCAGTGCCGTATTTTGATTATGTGAACCATGTGTCAAAATTATGGCTCGTAAGAGTTATTGTGGCAGTGCCGTAAAATCTGAGTTCTCTGGTCTAAAATCTCTGATAAATACGGCACCGTGAAATAGTTTACTGTCGTGCCGTAAAATCAGCAAAAGTCTTTGGTTTGAAACGCTCCAAAATACGGCCCGAGTAATTTTTTACGGTGGTGCCGTAAAATCACAAAAAGTCTCTGATCTGAAATCCACCAAATTATGATAGGTTCTCCGATATTACGGTATCGTACGGAAATACGATATCGTAATATAAAATATAGCACTACCGTATTTTAGTCAGTTGCTCCGATTTGCGTGAAATTTATTGGGTGATCTCCTCTTGATGATGGTAACTCTTCTATGTTTTCAATTTTGCTTGAAAACACATCAAAATAGTGCCTTTTTACCTGAAAATCATGAAAAACCAAAATAGAAGTAGATTTTGCAATATTTGATAATTTTGGCATAAAAATAAGCAAAAGATATTCAATTGAACATGAAAAGATATATGAATTGATACAAAATATACTATATATTTTGGTGTCATCAGACATACTCAGTCTCAGTCGTAGAATCTGCTATGGTGGATTGCTTTAAGCTTTTTCAGCAAAGAGCTCCCCCATTGAATTTGAACACATAGCCGGCCTGCGCTCTAAAGTCGTCTGGGTCTGACTAGAATGATGCATCTGTGTAGCCCTGAACACTGAGCATTCCTGTTCTCCATAGACTAAGAATAGATCCTTAGTTCTTCTCAGATACTTCAGGATGTTCTTTACAGCCACCCAGTGCTGCAGACCTAGATTGGATCGGTATGGGCTAATTATGCTCACAGCATAAGCCACATCTGGTCCAGTACATAACACTGCATACATGATCGAGCCTACTGCCGAAGCATAGGGCACTCGACTCATGTCATCCCTCTCAGCCTATGTGGTGGGACACTGGCTCTTCGAGAGAGTAAGGTCATGTCTCACTGGAAGAAATCCTTTCTTGGATTGCTCCAAGTTAAACCTCTCCAAGACCTTATCAATGTAGGTACTTTGACTAAGGGCCAAAAGCCTCTAGGATCTATCCCAGTAGATCGTTACACATAAAATACAGGCGGCCTCCCCTAAGTCCTTCATCTCGAAACACCCCCCTAACCATGTCTTTACAGAGTTAAGACTAGGGATGTCATTTCCAATGAGTAGTATGTCATCAACATACAAGACCAGAAAAATCACTAAGCTCCCACTGAATTTTCTGTACACACAGGCGTCATCTTCAGTTTTGATAAAGCCATAGTCTCTCACAGCTTCATCAAATTGAAGATTTTAACTTCGAGATGCTTGTTTTAATTCATAAATGGATCTCTTTAGCCTATAGACCTTATTGGCATCTGTAGGATGGATGAAGCCATCAGGTTGTGTCATGTACACATCCTCTGTCAGTTTCCCATTAAGGAATGTTGTCTTAACATCCATCTGCCATATCTCATAGTCATGATATGCAATTATAGCAAGCAGAATCCGAATGGATTTGATCATGGCAACTAGCAAAAAAGTTTCATCACAGTCCACCCCGTGAACCTATTTGAATCCTTTAGCCACAAGTCTAACTTTATAGGTAACTATATTGCCATCAACGTCAGTCTTCCTCTTGAAGACCCATTTACACCCTTTGGGTTTTACTCTATTAGGTAGCTCAACCAAATTCCATACTTGGTTAGCTGACATGGAATCCATCTCGAATCGCATGGCCTCAAGCCATCTCTCGGAGTCTGGTCCACTGACCGCCACATCATAGGTCCTGGGTTCATCCTCAATGATGAAGATCCCGTCGTGTTGAGTCGGCAGCGACCCATACGTCTGAGGCGCACGACGAATCCTCCTAGACCTACGTGGGGCCTGTGTCTGAGCCTTAGGTTGCCCAGCAACCGGTGCAAGTGGCTCAGATTCCATCTCTGTGTCTTGTGGTTGTACTTGGACCTAGTCCAAGTCAAACTTCCTACCATTAACTTCTTTCTTGAGAAATTCTTTATCTAAAAAGACAGCACCCAGAGCAACAAAAATTTTGTTCTCGGTGGGAACATAGAAGTAGTATCCTTTAGTTTCCTTATGATACTCCACAAACACACATTTATCAGATCTGGGCTCTAGCTTGCTAGAATCTTGACATTTGACATAAGCCTCACATCCCCATATTTTGATAAAAGAGAGGTTAGGGTGCCTCCCACTCCATACCTTGTATGGTATCTTGGAGACACTCTTAGATGGAACGTTATTCAGTATAAGAGAAGCTGTCTCAAGTGCAAAACCCAAGAATGAGGGTGGTAGAGTTGCATGACTCATCATGGATCGAACCATCTCCAACAAGGTTCGATTTCTACTTTCAGACACACCATTCCATTGAGGTGTTCCAGGAAGAGTGAGTTGGGATAAGATCCCACACTCTCTCAGATAGTCAAAGAACTCACTGCTCAGGAACTCTCCACCACGATCTGATCGAAGACTTTTAATGGATCAACTAAGCTGGTTCTCTACTTCATGTCTGAACTCCTTAAATTTCTCAAAGGATTCAAATTTATGTCTCATCAGATAGACATAACCATATATCATCAGTAAATGTGATGAAGTAGTTGTACCCTCCTCTGGCTTGTTTACTAAATGGCACACACACATCACTGTGTATAAAATTCAATAAATCTCCTGCCCTCTCACCTGTCTTGGTGAAGGGCGCCTTTGTCATCTTCCCTACTAAACAAGGCTCACAAGTATCAAATTCCTCCAAGGAACTTGAATCTAACAACCCATTTGCATGGAGTTGTTGAATGCGATTCTTGTTTATATGGGCTAATCGACAATGCCATAGGAAAGCACCAATTGAACCACTTAGTTTGGTCATCTTACTATTTATATTTCAAATAGAGCTATCCATGTCCAAGACATATAAACCATTGCATAAAGTACCCTTCCCATAAAACATATTTGCAAATGAAAAAGAACAAGTGTTCTCTTTTATTTCAAATTTAAAACCTTTCCTTACTAAACAAGGAATAGATACAATGTTTTTGGTAAGAGAAGGTACATAATAGCAATTATCTAACTCCAACTGAAGTCCAAAAGGCAAGGAGAGAGTCAAAATTCCTACAGCAACAGTAGCAACTTGTGCTCCATTTCCAACCCGTAGGTCAATCTCTCCAGGACGCACCGATCTACTTTTCTTTAGCCCCTGCATATTTGTACAAATATGAGCTCCACATGTGGTATCCAATACCCATGACATAGATGTAGAAAGGTTGACTTCAGTAACATAAATATCTGAGCTTGAAGACAAAGCCCTGCCTCTCTTCTTCTCATTCTGAAGTCGCATCATGTCCTTTATCATGTGAGGTGGTCCTCTACATGAGTAGCACTTGTTATTCCTGATCCTTTCCATCTTTAGTTTTAGTCCCTTGGTCAAACCTTTCGGCTCACCACACTGAATATCTACTTTAGGGGGATTGAGCCTAACCAATTCATCAAAGAGCTGCTTTAGATTAGAAATAATCTCAGAGGCACTCTTAGATTCATATTGCCCTCGAAACTCAGGCGACATATTGGTTAGCATCAAATTAGCAACCTCCAAAGTATCAGCCTGATGCTTATTATAAGCATCCTTCTCATCTGCTAAGGCCGAGCATGGAAGTGGCTCAGGAATAGGCTGTTCAAGGACATAAAGCTTCTTCTCGAGCTTGATCACAATTCTCAAGTTCACATACCAATCCATCAAGTTGGATCCAACCAACTTGTCCTTCTCAAGGATTGATCGCAGTGACCATCCGCTATTGTTTTTCACCATTGTTCTACAATAGTCAAGAAACAACAGATTAGTACTACTTCAAATCATTTAACTTGGACTTGTGTTAAATGATTATAGCTCCCACTATTTGAATTGAATTGACAACCCACAAAGTCAATCGAAAAATATGAGATTTCCTAGTGAGATGGGATCCTTATTCCACATGAGGTTTCATGTCCCACGAGGGTGGGATGAGATGCACAAAGTGACCCATGCATCTTAAGGTGGGCACACCGGCCGATTGCACTTGGCAATTTCCCTTATTGAGACAGTCTAGGCATTTCATGTCCAGCGAGGGCTGGATACAGCATGAAACCCTAACCTCTCAACGATGCCTCTAGAGTTCCATTATGTGCCCAACATATGTGAAAATCTAGTCAAGTCCATTCCTAACCGTTATGCCCAGGGCCAACGAGCTTCCTTGCGAAGGCACGCCCAGGGTAAAACTAGATTAGGGAAACCATTGTCACCACACATGTTCTAAAGATAAGTGGGTGTATCCCACGAGGGTGGGAAACAGTGCACAACACCACTGATCGATAGCTTGATGAGGGCTACGCGTTAGAAGGCTACTAGACTTGATATATTTGTTTGAGGGTTTTTGAGGTCTCATCCTCTTAGTTCTATCTTATGTCTAACATTACAGGCATGCAATCCTATAGTGAGAACATAAAGATAAAACGTTGTAGGCATGCTTTAGCAGATAAGGAAAGCAGTAAAAGGATAATGTGATCATGGCCCATTCAAGACATTGAACAAGCCCATGGCAAAAGGGGTTCAATTCTTGACCTTGGACTCAAGCCCCTAAAAACTAGACCTAGCCTAGATGACCTCTAGCTTGATCTTCAAGGTTGGCTCCAAGGTCCACCACACCATGGTTTAGCTCTCAAAACCTAGAGGTAGTTCTAGGGAAACCCTAGAAGCACACCCCATGGTTCGGCCACTGCCATGGGTCCTCCTCCAAGAAAGATGCACCACCTTTGTTGAAGCATGTTGCACCATCAATTTTGTAGAATGTGCCCCCTTAATCTTCATCTTGAATTTTATAAAATAAAAGAAAAAGAATGGCGGTACGCAGGCCTCACAAGAATACATCGTATGCATGCAATTGGGGCTTGACTAGTGATCCCAACATCATGCACAAACAAGGTACTTACTCATGCAATTCTATATGCTCATGAAAAACCTAAAATCTGAAATTTTAGTTTCTTATAAACCATATCTTTCTTCCTCTTCTTATTATCACAGATCTTTTGATTATCTGAGATTATGTTTCATCATGATTTTATAGATCCTTTCAGCTAGCAATTTTGTTAGATCAAGAGACGCAGCCAGTTCGAAGACACAATGCCCATCCTACTTGACAAAATTGCATGCGCCTTCGATCTTAAATCAATCAGAAAAATAATCGTCCAATAATAAAAAAAATTGAATAGAGGATTGGAAGCAAAGACCTACATTCCAATTAACTAGGGTTAAATATTTGCTTACCTTTTCTTCTCCTTAAGCCCAATTAAGTTATCAGTAAGCCCAACTATATAATGGGCCTAGCCCAAGGTCCATTATGCATTTTAATCAACCCATTGGATCCAATCCAATTTAACCCAAGGTCAAACGAGGTTAACCATGGTTAATTTGGTCAATATGCCAAAAATAGAAGTTGGCTTTAATAGGTTTCTTCCATCTCATCAGGCCTATTGGCGCTGATGAATCTTCCAAATAGATCTGAATTATCCAATAATTCGATCCAAAGGCTATCCGATCAATACGAAAACTCGAGCATCAAGGTGTGCGACCCTGTAGGTTCCTTTGACATCGGCAGTGCTAACCTAAGGTCACCACAACCAGTGAGTGGCACCTAGTAGTGCATCGCTGCTACCCAAGTCATCGGAATGGATATCGACATCGACATCCCCATCATCGCAACTAGGCACTAATGCATTATAGTCCCTTTGCCAAACTGATATCTGATTGGACAAGTGTGTCATCACTTGTTTTAACCCAATCACATGGTTATGACTAAATTAGGTTCTCACTTGGGTATGGCCATATACTTTCAGTCATAGAACTATAATGGGCTATGTGGATATCAAGCTTCCCTCAGAAAGGGGCAAATCCTCTCTCTGTCAATTGATTTTCTCATATGGGTCGTGACATACTCAATGACAACCGTTATGACCTCCCAACTACGGCGAGATGTTAGGCTGTATCAAAGCATGCCCCTAACCACATAGAAGAGTCAATGACCTCAAGTATAGGGATCAACACATCTCCTGTCACTTGTGAGGATAACTCATGACACTAAGTCATTGCCTCACAGTGGGTCAATCCAGTATATCTACCACTGATATACCCATATGTCTGCGTTAGCGTTTCGTACCTAACCAGCCCATATACCAATCTCTCATGTACCATAGCTGTCCCATATTTGCTAAGGTACTTGACTGGGGACAAAAAAGTTTGAGCACATATCCAATCTGTCTCCAAGGACATTATCACATAAGTACACATTCTCAGATGTAAACAAATGATGATAACGACAATGCCAGAATGCTATATAAATATCAATGTTAAGTAGAACAATAATGGACCAATATTAGGTCCTAGGGCATATACACCAACAAGGCTTGGGAGAGATTTAAATATATACATCTTTCCTTCATCTGGTTTACCTTCTGTCGTGCTCAACTGTTCATGTTTCAACTTATTGGGCTCAAGCGGTGATGCAGAATTTAATAATTCAGAATAAGAATTTTCCTCACCCTCTTCGTCACTACAATCACTTGTGGTTAGGCACACTTCAAGTGGGCCCTTCTCTACCCTGGAATCAATGGTCGACAGTAAAGTATCATCTAGGACTTCTACACTGCAGTAGGTTCCTGCAAAAGAAAGTTTCTTTAAATTTTTGGTCAGGTCAAAATCTATAGAATCCTCACCTATCTTAAAAGTAAGTTTCCCATTTTAAACATCAATCATGGCACGAGCTGTCACTAGAAAGGGGCGAACTAAAATTATGGGAAGTCTAGAATCCTCCTCCATCTCGAGGACAACAAAATCAGCAGGAATAAAAAACTTACCGACCTTGATAGGCATATCCTCAAGAATACCCACCGGATGCCTTATAGAGCGGTTGGCTAACTGTAGCGAAATAGATGTGGGCTTCAGATCCCCAATGTATAGCTTCTTACAAATAGAGTATGACATTAGACTAACACTAGCCCCTAAGCCCCTAAATCACACAAAGCATGGTCAACAGGCACATCACCAATCAAATAGTGAATAGAAAAATACCCTGGGTCTTTTAGTTTTGGCAGCAATTTATTCTGAATAATCACCTACACTCCTCAATGAGTGCGACCGTTCCATGCTCTTCTGCTTCCTCTTGTTGGACAATATTTCTTTCAAGAATTTGGCATAAGAAGACATCTGTGATAAGGCATCAGTAAAAGGAATATTAATATAAGGCTTTTTGAGTACCTCCAAAAATTTCCTAAATTGTTTGTCAATTTTAGCCTTCACCAATCTTTGAGGAAGGGAACTGGCAGTTTGTAGGGAGATGATGGTACATAAACTGGTTCTGGCTCCCTATCCTGCGGAGATGATTTGCATTCATTTCCCTGGTCTGGTGTTGTATCAGGTGCCCATGGCTCCTCCAACTATTTGCCACTGCCTGTTGTTATTGCATTACAGTGCTCTCATGGGTTTACCTTTGGTTTCCCAGGTAATCTACCTATCGGCCTACTTGAAGAACTAGCCTGCTAAGCTATCTGAGTCTCTAACATCTTCAAATGGGTTTCCATAGATTCCATCTTGTAAGTTAGATTTTTGATAGACTCACTGACATGTCTAAATTTTTGCTTCAAATCATTGTTCTGTTTGGTTTGAGTGGCAATAAATGTCTGAAGAAGAATCTCCATGTTCGTCTTCTAGGGAGCTTGAGGTTGATTATACTATCTCTACTGGTAGCTAGGGGGCTGTCGATTGTTACCTTGAGGTGCTTGATTTTGATTGCCCCTCCAAGAGAGGTTGGGATGGTTCCTCCTACTAGGGTTGTAAGTGCTCGAGTATGGGTCATTCTGAGGTCTTCTATTATAATTCCCAATTGCATTAACTTGCTCAGAGTTGCACTCACCTTGTGTAGAAACTCCCAACTGACATTCGTGCGTGTAATGACCTACATTACCACATATCTTGCATGAAACAACATTAATAGTGTCAGGATTAAGGTTCAAAGAATCAATTTTATGAGTTAGGGAGTCAACTTTGGCGTCGAGCAAAGTGATAGCATCAAGATCATACCTACCTAGCGCTTTGGTAGACGTCCCTCTCTCACTTGCCCACTGACAGTGGTTCAAAGCCATTTATTCAATTAAATTCATTGCGTCCTCCACACGTTTATTCATTATTGCACCACCAGCAGCAGCGTCGACTGTCATAGGAGTATTATAGTACAATGCATTATGGAATGTATGAATAATTACACACTTGTCGAGGCCGTGGTGTTGGCACATCCTTTGAAATTCTTTAAATCAATCCCATGCCTCAAATAGCGATTCTCCTTCTTTCTGGACAAAGTTCATAATCTGGTTCCTATGTTGTGCAGTCTTACTTGGTGGAAAGTATTTTGCTAGGAAAGCATTGGAAATCTCTTCCCAAGTTGTTATAGAACCTGGTTGATGAGAGTGAAGCCATGCACGAGCCCAATCCCTGATTGAAAAGGAAAAAGTCTGAGTCACAAAGCATTATTAGAAACACCATTTTTTTTCAATGTATCACAGTACTCAAGAAATATACAAAGGTGCATATTAGGATCCTCAGACGGCAAGCCTTCAAACTGGTTCTGCTGAACTATGGAAAGTAGAGATGGCTTGATTTCAACATTATTCGCCCTAATGTTAGGGAAAGCAATACTAGAGCGAACCCCCTTGCATGTTTGGGGCTACGTAATCTGTTAAAGATCTCTAATCGCTCATCTTAGGTTTCTGTGACGTTTCCTTTGCTAGTTGCTTTCTGTTGAAGTAGAATGTTCTTTCGATCTTCAGATCTTCCTCAAATAGCTTCCTAGAACATCTGGGCATAAACAATCAATAGTTATAACTAAGATGGAAGACAAATAATTTATTAAAAAAATCAAAATAAGCAGAATTAAATAATTAGAGAAAAGAAAATAAAAGTGTAGTCTATCAATCCTTAGATGAAGTCAATATCGGTGTAATTGGTCCCTGGCAACAGCGCCAAAAACTTAATGTTATCCACAAGTGCACGGAAACATCCAAGCAATAAAAATATCAATCCCACATAGACCAATGGTCAATTACCAACTTATCTTAGGGTCGTTAGCTAGATGATTCAAAAAAGTGTTTAAATTTCATTTGCAAGAGTATAAAAGCACAAATAGGTTGTAATCAATTTGATGAAAATTTAGGATTTCGGGTTCACCTCACTATGTTTTCTGACTTTTCTAATTAAGAATATCTTAAGAAGGAATTAATGTGTTCAAGGGGATTTATCCGCTTTTACATATTGCACCCTCATAGTAGTACAATCTAGTGTCCATTCGAATTAATCTCATACTCTCATGATTATTAAATCGAGATAGACCCAATGGGTTCTTGACAAATCTTTAACATCCCTCAAGCCGACTCAAACTACTCTCGTGATCGAATCAACTTGTCCAAAAATTTTAGATCCGACGTCGCAATTCACCTCTCAGTACTTCTTACGACGACGTCTCGAACATGCAAATTACGGCTAGTAATCAACATGTAAATAAGCACAATAATAATTGAATCTAACACAAGTAAATTACTTCACATGAAGGGAATAAACAATTAAGTAATCAAAACATAGAGAGTTACACCCTTAATTCTGAATAATATGTTTACGTTGACATGTTCATCATGTTGACATTAAGAAAATGATGAATTCGATTACAAATGGCAAAATAATAATGAAAAAGACTAGGAGGATGAAAATGAAAGCTCCCTTGTGAAGATCAATGCTAGTTGGCTAGAAAATCAATGCTTTTCCGCTAAGATACACTGCTCGCCGTTAGTCACCTGTGTTCTTGCCTCCTTGTCTAATTCTCCTTAAAAATCCACCAAAATGTCCTAATAATTGCTCCAAAGCTCCCTTATATAGTTCTCCATCATCTCCTTAGGTTTTCCCCAATATATAGTGTGAAATCGAGCTAAATCGGGCAAGAAACCGAGTCAAATTTGGAACTGGCGGACGAAATTACAGCAGTGATATATTTCACATGCAGGCTGTAATTTCTTCTGTGTATTTTGGAATAAAAAACTAGAAGAATTACAGCCATGAAAATAATCTTGGGCAGGCCGTAATTCTTTATGTGGAAAATCTTCAAGAAATCACGACTTTGAAAATAATCATGAGCAAGCCGTGATTGTTTCTGTGAATTCTGAAATTTTGTACCAAAGAAATTACGGCCGTGAAAAATATCAGAGGTAGGCCATAATTCTTATTGTTCCTTCCCAGAAATTATGGTCGTGAAAATAATTACGGACAAGCCGTAATTCCCTAACAAACTTTGATTTGCATGAAATTTGATGGGTAACTTCGTCTTCGCTTCTAGAATTCATCAATGCACTTAGATTCTTTAAAATCTATCAAAATATGGTTATTTTCCCCTAAAATGTAACAAAAACAAAAAGGAGTGAAGATTCCAAACAAACAAAGGAATTTAAATCAAAATAAGTGAAAACATGATAAAAATAGGAGAGATTATATATAAAAAGTATAGTAAAAGTATTATATAAACACAAGACATCAGGGACCTCTATTACTTATCAGAACTCGTGGAATACCAACTTTGCATAATATAGTCCTCTTCATCATCTTCATTACCACTTTAGAGTCTTTGGTTGCTTCAGCTGAAGCTTCCACACTTGGATACATAATTAACAATAACAAGTATATATCGTTTACCACATGAAGATGGGAATGGTCCCATGAAGTCTATCCCTCATGTTGGGGTATGCCCTTAAGCCTAATGTTTGAGGCCTTGGGTTTGTATCAGTATCATGTAATAAACTCTTATGTTTATAAAGGCATGGTTGTTATTCAGTTTG
>JANTFE010021675.1:8156-20906 GCA_027562315.1 Costus pulverulentus
ACACATGTGAAACTCAACAGGCAAACCATGAGGTAGAACCCATACCTCAACCTTTAATTTTAGGGCCCATACCCACAGGTCCTCAAGATGAGTCTAGCATTCCAGCTATGGAACTCATAGTTGACTTGTCTAAGAGTCAAACTACCCCTAAGTTGCCAATAGAGACTGTTGTAGACTTGTCTCAAGTTAAAAGTGAAGTAGAAGCTTCTCAATTACCTTCAATTTTAGGGCACATACCCACAGGTTCCCAGACCCAAATTTGCACTACTATTAGAGAACCTAAAACTGAAGCCAAACCCATAGGTCCTCTTGAACCATATTTTGAACCTAAGTTGGAGCCTTTTGAGCTTGACTTGAACCCTAAATGTCAACCCTTAGGAACACCCATAAGCTTAGAAAATTTCTCTGAGGACCCTATGATCCTTGAATCTTGTCTTTTAGGTCCTTCAACCCACACCCTTAAGCCACCATTAGTATCAACAAAACATAATGAACTCAAACATGCTTTGCACTATGCTCTTATTGAAATTGAGTATATTGATTTCATCATTCCTTGTTCTTTTATAAGTCCTATGATTGTCTATGACAAACTTACTAATGAGTATGGCCGAGAAAGAGAATTTTCTACAGGTGTCCCTGACTTGCAGCTTGGACTATGGATATTGATTGTTGAACTCCTCCACCTACGCAAGGACAATATTTTGGGGAAGAATTTTTTTCACCCGGGGAGAACTGATGGAGGCAGGGATCACAGGCCAAGAAGCTACAAGTGGAGTCTACGAGTACCCTAGTCAAAGACCTGGAGGGTCACAAATAAGCTAGCAAGTTAACTCATAATGCTAGCCCAATAATTGGAAAATAATTACTTCAATAAAGTCAAAGTGATGGTCAAGACATCCAAGCTCAATAAGTTGCCGTAATCAGTTCCAAAATCGTGACATTCATCCACGCCAAAGAAGCATGCAATAATGTTCATCTTCAATTCTAGGCCAATCAATGTTTATCGCTAACAGTGCAAAGAAGGAAGCTCCAACGTTACCTTCGCCCAGCCAAAGAAAGGAAACTCCAACGTATCCAACCACCATCGCTCAGCACAAAGTTTCTTCAACGTCTCTACAGCAATCATGGAAAGTTTCAACATTGTCTGCAGCTGAACAAAGAAGGAAAGCATGCAACGGCTCTCTCCACTTTGCCTATTTGTATTCCCCTACAACATTGTAATCGATAGATAGATTTGATGAATTTGAGTAGTGAAATAGTTTTCTAGTAATCTTCCTCTTCTATCGGATGTTCTCCTTCTTCTTCTCCTTCTAGGGCCGGGCCCTCTTCCCTTCCTCCCCCTCTTCTCCTCTCCTCTTTCATCTCCTTCCTCTCAACAACCCGGTTCGCAACTTCACTCAGATTTTGAAACTTTGCAACCTCACCGCCGACGATCCAGCCGTCGGATCTCCACACAACTTCAGCCACCGCTTCGCCTTCCGCCATAGAACCATCAGCCGCCGGGATCCATCCATCCGACTCTCCGATCACCGGAATCGAACTTCCGTTCGAATCCTCTATTCTCGCCAGCCTTCTGTCCCACTTCCGCCTTTCATCGTCGTCCGCCTCCGACTGGCCACCGCACGACCCGAAACTCCCCCCACCTGTTTGCCATCACCACATCAACTCCCAACTATAACAGGTTCGGCATCCGTGCATCACTGGCCGTCCGGCGAGGAGCCCTGCAACTCGCGCACCAACCCCTATTTCCGCCTAGTTTCCGCCCTAGTCCCGCCTTTGACCATCTTCCTCCTCCGACCGGCCACCATCCGCCCCGAAACTCCGGCCATGCCCTGTCATCAATCATATCAACCTCCAGACGTAGCAGTTCCGGCGATCGTGCACCACAGGACGAACGCTGACGATCCCTACTCCTATCCCGCACTTCCCCTGTTCGGTTGAACATCCGCTTCTCCGCTTCCGCCTGTACTCCGACGCCGTCCTCGCCTCCTCCGCCACCTCTTGTCGGTGCTCCGACGTCTTCAACATCATTCCATCTCGACTCTACGCCGCCGACAGACGATCCAAGTCCTAGCGCCGTTGATCGGCTCTTGCCTCCATCCCTCTGTTTTCCAGACTCCCTTATCTCCTGTTTATCTACTCTACTTTAAAACTTAACTGATTCAGCTTCTTCTTGCAGGTATTCAACGTGCTTGGACGTGACAGAACCCCTGATCTCTGATACGATCATGAAGAATAGGTGCTTTAAGCAATCGATGTAACAAAGGTCTTGAACTTTGGTCAGATAATGAAGCACACATCTTGCTCTTTCATTTGGACCAGATGATATATCTTACTCGCATGAAAGATCCGGAATCCCAAATTTTGATTGATTCATAAGAACTAATTTAGTTCTACAATGTGGTTCATTTAGTTTGAATATTGGATAATTGGAACCCATTATTTGACAGGACTACTTTTCTAAACTTATTATTTCTATAGTCCTCGAATTCTGGTTGCTTTATGAAGTTTTGATGAATAAATAAATTGATTTTTTAATTAGTAGTATTTTAATTAGTTAAATTTCATGTTCTTAATTAGTAGCATTGTCACACGCTTCCGTCCTACATCACGAATGACCCCTACCCCCAGTCCGCTTCGCGCAACCCATACCCATTGTCCGCTCCGGGCGACCCATATCCACTGGATTGATGCAGCACAAATCTAGAAAACCCAGCATTCCTGCAACCTACGCAGCAATCATGGGCATGACGGCATTCACAGCCAGCCCGTGCTTATCTTGGCCAAGGAAAGCATGGCCGTGAAAGGATTCACGTCCAAGCCATGTTCTTCTCGGCGGGACAAGCCGTGTTCTTCTCGGCGGGATTCGCACCGTCTGGCCATCGGAGTACTCGCCATCCACGGCTTCAATCATCACCAGACTCCGGTCGCCGTAGCCCCTCACCGGTGCAACCCCCTGGTCCAAAGGATCCGGCCACCGGACGGTTGGATCGTAGGAATCATGCCTCACCATGTCCGGCGGCTCGTCCCCCATTCCACCCCATCCGCAACACATATCAGCTTCAAACTTAGGCTACGTCCTGTCCTCGTCGCCGCAAACTCACAGCCGGAAGGATCCACCCATCAGAACGTTGGATCGCCGGAATCGGGAGCTTTTCCGATTCCCCAGCCTCCGCCAGACTCTGCCCTGTTCCCGGCTTGGCGCGCCGCGATCCGGCACCGGAAGCCTCCCATCTGCCCGCAGCCGTCACACAACGCTCCAGCCGGAGTATCGCCGGCGATTGAGGCTGGAGCAGCGACCGACGGCATGCCCTGTTCGCCTCCCTCACGTGAATGAAGCTACGAAGACAAACAGTGCTCGCATCCAACGGCCCAAATTCAATAGCCCCTCATCCAACGGCCAGATCAGTTCAGAGGAAAGCAATGGCCGGTATTGTTTCGGCCAGAAATGCTCCAATCAGACGAGGTTCGGGATGATCCAGCTGTCGATCCCCACTATTCAGAAGCAGATCTATCCATCCATGCCTCCAGATCATCGATCCGACGTTTAGATCAGGAGTTATCATTCACACTTAAATGGACGGCTCACGATTAATGCGACCTGAAGCTTCTCCAACACCACATAGTTACCAACATCTTTTCAATTAAAGTTGAGCATCTAATCTGCATAGTTGTTGTAAGCACCTCTCATTTGAGTGGTGTGAACCTTCCCCTCTTAGTCTATAAAAGATGGGTGAAGGCTAGTATGTTCCTTAGTTCTTCTGTAGTATCGCTTCTCAGTGCGGAAGCCTAGGTCCATAGTCCTCTATTTTCCTCTTATTAGACAAGATCTCTTTCAAAAATTTTGCATATGAAGGCATTTGAGATAAAGCTTCAATGAATGGAATGTTAATGTAAAGCTTCTTTAAAACATCAATAAATTTCCTAAACTGTTTATCTAATTTTGTTTGCTAATACCTTTGAGGAAAGGGTATAGGTGGCCTATAAGGTGTGGGAGAATTAGGTTTAGAAATATCTGTCTGACATAGCACATCAGCTTTAGGTTCATCACCTTGGTGAGGTGGCAAACTAGTTTGGGACTGCTCATGCTTAGAAGATTTTTCCAAATCTAACCCTTGATCATGTTCATTACTAGGCTCTTTTCCATTATTCTCATATTTCTTTTTAGGTTCTACTAATTGCCTCCCACTTCTAGTGATAATAGCATTACAGTGCTCCCTAGGGTTTGGCTCAGGTTTAGTAGGTAATTTTCCTAGGGGTCTGTAAGATGTGCTAGCTTGTTGTGCTATCTGGTTTTCTAATATTTTGTTGTGGGCTGCTATAGATCCTACATGAGATGCAAGTTGACTAACCATTATCTTAAGATCTTCAATTTCTTTGTTTTGATTTTGCATGAATTGATTTTGATTAGCCATAAACTTTTCTAACATGGATTCAACATTTGAATTTTGGGGTTGATTTTAATTTTGGTTTGGCCTTTGTTGGTATCCTCTATTTTCAGTTTGT
The DNA here is from genome assembly GCA_027562315.1 of Costus pulverulentus. Lineage (NCBI taxonomy): Eukaryota > Viridiplantae > Streptophyta > Magnoliopsida > Zingiberales > Costaceae > Costus > Costus pulverulentus. Next base: position 12,663 of record JANTFE010021675.1, read on the forward strand.
CCCCCTACATTGTTATTATTTTTCCAAGATATGTTGGGGTGATTCCTCCATCCAGGGTTGTAAGTACCAGAATAGGGATCATTGTTTCTACTTTGATTAAAATTCCCTAATGCATTAACTTGTTCACTACCCTAATTAGTAATGACCTTACACTCTTCAGAAAAATGACCATTATTACCACAGATATCACATACAATAGATGAATAAATTACAGCAGTTTGCCTTTTAAAAGAATCAAATCTATTGCATAAAGAATCTACCTTTTCTGCCAAGGTGCGCCAACCATCACTTTCATTCTTACCTTGAGAAGGTCGATACAGCACCCCTCTCTCAGAAGTCAACTGATTGTGATTTAAAGTCATCTCCTCTAGCAACTTGAAGGCATCTTCAGTGGTCCTACTCATGAGAGCTCCTCCTGGAGCCGCATCAACAGTTAGTCTCCTATTATTTAGCAAACCATTGTAAAAAGTATAAATTAAAACCCAATTTTCAAGGCCATGGTGAGGACACTTTCGTTGTAAATCGTTGAAACGCTCCCATGCCTCGCTAAAAGATTCACCATCTCCTTGTGCAAAACTTGTGATCTAGTTTCTCAATTGGAAGGTCATGCTTGGTGGAAAGTATTTCATCAAGAAGGCATTGGATAATTGTTCCCATGTGGTGAAGGTACCGGTAGGTTGATCTTGAAGCCAAGAGCATGCTCGGTCCCTAAAAGAAAAAGGAAACAATCTCAGTTTTAATGCATCATTAGAAATGCCATTTATCTTGATTGTATCACAGAATTCAAGAAACAAAACAAGGTGTTGGTTAGGATCTTCAAGTGGAGATCCTCCAAATTGATTCTGTTGAATCATAGACAAGAAAGCAGGCTTGATTTCAAAGTTGTTAGCCTCTATGACCGGTCTAGCAATACTAGAGTGAATCTCCTGTGGATTAGGGGCTGCATAGTCCCTAAGTGATCTTCTGTCTACCATGTTCACTACTTCTACTTGTTGACTCTCTTCAAATCTAAGTTTCCTGCGCAACCTAAGAGTTTTATTTATTTCAGGATCAAAAGGAAATAGAGGTCCTGATCTGAGATTCCTGCTCATGTAAAGTAGATAGATCAAATGATTTCAATAGATAAGAAAAACAGAAAATAGAAAATAACAATAAACAAAACCTAGTCTATAAATACTTTCAATATCTTCAATATTGATAAAAACCAAGGTCCCCGGCAATGGTGCCAAAAACTTGCTGTGTCCGCAAGTGCACGGATACTCGAAGTAATAATTAAGATATCGAACCACAAAGACTTCGTTTGTTAAGTACCGAATAATCAATTTCTCACTAGCTAGGCAGTCGAAAATATCAAGCAAACTATCGAAAGCTACATAAAAATATCAGTGAGAGAAATTGGGACTAGGGTTTCGTGCTCCTTAATTTTCATGACTAGATATGAATAGATGTTCGTCAATCAAATTTTATCATGAGAAAGATATAATTTACTTTATAAAGAAATCATCTCGCTTTCGCGCAGACAATTTACAAAGAACCGATCCTCACTTTCATGCAGGATGTATTCAATGCTGAAGATAAGTAAATCATTGATAAAGTACTCAAGGCTCACTTTCATGCATCCGAATTCTAAATCAATCATCTCAAGTGAAAATTACATACTTTCATACTATAATTTTCACAAGTTCTACTTAAGGTTCTCCAACAATCTAATACTTGATTTCTCACAGTATCGTCGTGTTTATTATAATAACTCAATCCTAGATTCAGATTATTAACATGACATTAAACTTTTAAAATTGAGAAATAAGAACAAACCTAATTTCTTACGATGAGTTCCTAACATTTAATTTTAGGGTTCCAAGTTCTTAACAAATAACTTTTCAGTCCATATTGCAAAAACTCTAAAACATGCTAACAATATGAATCTATGGAGAATTAAAGGCAATCATCACATAAGTAGAATTATCATAGTAAAATCATCATGACGAAAGTAAAAATAATCTACTCATTAAGAAATTGAGGGAAATTACTCCCCCATGTCCCAAAAAGAGTTTAAGCTAGCATAGTTGAAGAATTACAATAATCCATAGTATCAGAAGATCAGGAATCGAAGAGAAAGGGGAAAACAACTTTACTGCACGGCTCTAATAGAAATTACAGCCGTAATTTCGGTTGTGAACAGTGTCGGCGATGAGTGTCCCATTGATTTCTCCTTCGATCGATATCCTTTCGTTCTGAAAACTTCTGGGGTATCTTCTCCTCCTCTATGCACAGTTTCCCCTTAAATTTCACCACCGGAGATGCGCTGTATGCTTCCCGGCGGCGAAACCTAGGGCAACGGTGAAGAACTCGATTTCTCTGTAAATCGTCAATAAAAATTAGGGCTTTTCGTGTGTGTCTCCTCTCTTTGATCTGATAAGTATTTCCCTTTTTACGGATCTCCAATTGGCCTGGATCATTCGCAATCATCCGCGCAAGAATCGGGCCTCAAACAGTCCATCAAAATCGCTGGTCTGGGTTACAATTACGGCCGTGAAAACCATTACGGCAGAAATCAGCTCAAGCTCAGCCCAAGATCCACTCATCAAGTCCAACTCAAGGAAGGAAAGAAGACTTCAAAGCTCAAGTTCAGTTCAAGCCACACATCCACCCACTTGTTTGCTCAACTTCCATCTTTGTTGAGCGCTCATTCTATAAAGAAATTAGCCACCTCAGCCCAGCCAATTTCAAGATGCGCCAGCCCAAGATATCAAAGGATTCGGTTAAGTCTTCAAGATCCACAATCAAAGGGAATTAATTAATGAATGTTTCCAACATTCTTTTACCGCACAAGCATCTTTGGAAACCTTTCAAATTTCAAAGCTCCTTGATGCGCAAGCAAGCAAGAGATAAGAAGAGAGCCTCGTCCACACCAAGACATGGCAACAACAAGCAAAAAAAGCTATCACACCGCCAGCCTATAGCATTCAACACTTACCAAAGGAAGATCACCAAAGAAGGAAACTTTCCAAGAAGGTTGCGCCTATCCCTCTTGTTCTCAATGTTCAAATTCTCTCCAAGTTTGTAAGGAGCGCTTGGGTACCAAATGTCACTTCTACCCTAACTTCTCCACGCTTATATATTGTATCCTCTTGCATGTACTCGTTAAGCTTTAATGAAATAAGAATTTGTCTACTAGTTTCCTATATAAACTTTAGTGTTAGTGTAGTGTTATCCAAGGCCGACTCTCTCTTCTCTTCCAACTTCTCCACCGAACCTCAAGAAGGTCTCCTCATCTCTTAAAGAGCGCAACTCAAGGAGTTGCCTCCACCCTCAGTTTGGAGCAAGCTTGAAGATGAATCCATCAACCTTCGGCCATATGGAAGCATCAACACTCTCGGCTAATTTCCTTCTCTAAACTCTTCACTTTGCTCAAGAACTCTTCCCTACACTAATTCTTGGCTGTTTAAATTTGTAGCTTGCGCTTGGTGTGGATTCAAGAGGGGCGCTTCCCCTCTTCTCCCATCTTCCCCTTCTCTTTAGTATAATCTAGGATTATCAAGGGAATTTGTGAGGCTTAACCTCACCCCTTGATCTTTTTTGCTGTATTAAAATCCGTGACTTGTACGGATCTTTCTGTGATTGCTTGTAAGCTCCACCCTGCACCTTCCATCAGAGTTGGACCGGTGAAGATCGCGAAGTACAGTCCTTCTATTCTCAAGGGCTGCCCTGTAAGTTTATTTCCAGTAATTTACTTTCAGCGTTTACAGCTTTCCCTAGCATAATTTCAGTTTTTTCACTATTATTAAAATTACAAAAAAATTAGTTTCTCAAACCTTGTTAGCATAATCTCGGTTTTCTCTTATTACTTAGCTATTTATCAAAACCGGTTTTCAAAAGCATTGTTTGATTGCTTTAGACCCCTCTGTCCTACATCAGCTTGGTATGAGAGCATAGGCTCTTAGACTAGATTTTTAAGCCTCAAAACTTATTTTTCTACTTCTAAGCGGTCTTTGGAACTAGGTGTTTGAAAGAAATTGACTACTTATTTTTATCTATCATTGTTGGCCCTATTTTCAAAACTTATATCTTTCAAAACCACCATGCAAACCCGGTCTAAAACTCAACAAGATCCCACAATGGATAATGCTGCCTTGAATGATAAGATTGACCTTCTGACTGAGCAAGTAGGAACCATCACTCAGAGTCTTAACCAATTTCACCTTTTGGCTGCTCAAATAGAAACTATCAACCAAAACCTCAACCAGCTTAACAATGCTAGGGGTAGATCTCCAAATCATGCTAGTGAACCACCCCCTAGTCCAAATCATGTGGAAACCCAACAACCTTGGAATGGCCACCAAACCCTAACCCATGCTGGAACCCAACCTATGTGGAATGGATACCCCAATCCAAACCATATGGGAACCCATCCTCAACCAACATGGAATGGATACCCCAATCCAAACCATGCAGGAACCCATCAACCAACTATGTGGAATGGACCTCTTATTGAAACCCCACCTCAACCCAGATTTAGGGAGGATGATGTGCACCGCGCCATCAAACTCAATCCCCCAACCTTCAATGGCTCCTTAGAACCCCGAGACTTCTTGGATTGGACAACCAAGCTCGAACAATACTTCGAGTGGAGCATGATCCCTGAGCACAGCAAAGTCCGACTTGCAAAGTGCCTTCTTGAGGGAAATGCTAGGTTGTACTGGACCAATGTAGAGAACAACCAAGAGAGACTCAACCTACCTCCCAAAGACAATTGGCTAGAAATGCGCCAACAACTTAAACTGAAATATGTCCCCTCATATTTTTAGAGTAAGTTGTTTGACCAAGCCTCTAGCTTAACCCAAGGATCTATGACTGTTGATCAATACACTGCTATCTTTGAGGAATTCCTCCTTAGGGGAAACCCAGGAGAAAATCCCCTGTTCACCCTTAGCAGGTATAAAAACGGTCTCCGATCAGAGATTAGAAAGGTACTTACCTACTACCAAATAGACTCCATAGAGGTTGCCCATCTTAGGGCCAAGGAAATAGAGCAAGAACTTAAGGTTGCCTTTAGGAAAGAGTTTAGTGCCGCTAGACCAAGTCCTAGACCAACCCAACCCCAAAGCTCTAGTACTCCTAAACCCAAGCCCTCTAGCTAGGGTCAAATGCCATGGTTGCCAACAATATGGACACTATATGAAAGACTGTCCTAAAAGGGTCTTATACTTAGGTGAGGAAAACCGAACCCCTAGACTTGAAGACATTAATGACCCAGATTCTAACTGCCAAATCCTATAAGACAATGAATATGATAGTAGTGAGGAGCCTACCCAAAACACCTTAGGAGTTGTTAGGTGTACCCTAATCAAACCCTCACCCACTGATGATTGGCGAAGAACTAGTATCTTCCATACTTACATGAAATGCAATGGAAACATGTGCAAAGTAGTGATAGATGGGGGTAGTAGTCTCAACGCTGTCTCCCACTCTGCTGTTACCAAGTTCAAACTTAAGATAAAAACTCACCCAACCCCTTACAGCATATCTTGGGTCAATCAGTCAAGTGTCCCAGTAACCCATAGGAGTCTAGTTCCCTTATAGTTTGGCACCTATGAAGGACAAATTTGGTGTGACGTCATCACTATGGACGTCGCACAAGTCCTTCTAGGCCGACCATGGCTATATGACATGGATGTAGTACACTACGGTCGGACCAACACCTATGTCTTTAGTCATTCAGGTCAGAAGATCAAGCTAAAACCATCTATGCCTAGAGAACTTAAAGCCTCGACCAAGAAGGGAAAAATAGAAGATACCAAACCCACTCAACCAACCCTTCAGCTTATGAGACCTAAGGACTATAAGCCTCACCAACCCTTATTTACCTTGGTCCTTAAGGAAGTCAGCCTAGAAGAAGAGAGTAAGCCACCCCCTAAAGTAGAAGCCCTCTTAGAACAATATAGTGAGCTTACCCCTAAGGAACTACCCGAAGGACTTCCACCTCTTAGGGACATCCAACATGCAATAGATCTTGTCCCAGGTTCAACCCTACCCAACCTGCCCCACTATAGGATGAACCCCACTGAGCATCAAGAACTTAAGAGGCAGGTACATGACTTGTTAGAGAAAGGGCACATAAGAGAAAGCCTTTGCCCATGCGCCATGCCTGCTCTGCTCACCCCTAAAAAGGATGGTAGTTGGCGCATGTGTATTGACTGTAGAGCCATAAACAAAATCACAGTCAAGTATAGGTTTCCTATTCCAAGGCTTGATGATATGCTAGACATGTTAGTTGGCTCTAAATGGTTTAGCAAGCTTGACTTAAGAAGTGGATACCACCAGGTCAGGATAAGGCTAGGTGATGAATGGAAGACAGCTTTCAAGACCAAGGATGGTCTCTATGAATGGTTAGTCATGCCTTTTGGCTTGACTAATGCTCCTTCCACATTCATGAGACTCATGACCCAAGTCTTAAAGCCTTTCATTGGAAGATTCCTTGTAGTCTACTTTGATGATATCCTCATCTATAGCAAGACTAAAGAGGAACACCTAGAGCACCTTAGGAAGACTCTTGACTTTCTTAAGGAAGAGCAACTCTACATCAACCATAAGAGGTGCTCCTTTTTATCCCATAGTGTGATCTTCTTAGGATTCATAGTGTCTGAGCATGGCCTTCAAGCAGACCCATCCAAAATCCAAGCCATCATAGACTGGCCTGAACCTAAGACCATCACTGAAGTCAGAAGCTTCCATGGCCTAGCTACCTTCTATAGGAGATTCATAAGAAACTTTAGCTCTATAGTGGCACCTATTACTAGTTGCCTAAAACAAGGTGAATTCTCCTGGACTAAATCTGCTAGCAAAGCCTTCCAAGAACTTAAGGATAAGATGACCCCTGCCCCGGTCCTTAGACTTCCTGACTTAAATAAAGTCTTTGAGGTAGATTGTGATGCCTCTGGAGTTGGCATAGGGGGAACCCTAAGCCAAGAAGGTCATCCCATAGCCTTCTTTAGTGAAAAACTCAACGAGGCAAAACAAAAATACTCTACCTATGACAAAGAGTTTTATGCTGTAGTCCAGGCTCTAAGGTATTGGAGACATTATCTCATCCATAGGGAGTTTACTCTTAATAGTGACCACCAGGCCCTCTACTAACTAAGTGCTCATAAGAAGTTAAACTCAAGACATGCTAAGTGGGTCGAATATTTACAGCAATACACTTTTGTGCTTAGACATAAATTAGGATCTAAAAATAAAGTAGAAGATGCCCCTAGTAGAGTAACTTTACTTTTGAACAAACTACATGTTGAAGTTACTTGCTTTGATTCCATGAAAAATGCTTATTTTGAATGTCCTGATTTTTCTGCCTTATATGTTGACCTTAGTCAAGACCCATTAAGTCACCCTCTCTACACCCTTAGGGATGGATATCTCTTTCTTGGACCAACCCTTTGTGTGCCCAAGACATCCATCCCAGAGTTCCTTGTTTGGGAATTACACGGAGGCGGGTCTGCCGGGCACCATGGTCGAGATAAGACCCAAGCCCTTGTAGAGGAACGGTTCTACTAGCCGAACCTTTACCAGGATGTAGCTAAGGTTGTGAGACATTGTAGGACTTGTCAGCTCACCAAAGTCCATAAGCACAGCCCTGGCCTATACACTCCCTTACCCCTTCCCCAAGCTCCTTGGCAGGACCTTAGTATGGATTTCATTTTAGGACTACCTCGAACCTCAGCCAAACATGACTCTATATTTGTGGTAGTTGATAGATTTACTAAGATGGCCCATTTTATACCCTGCACCAAAACCACTGATGCCTCCCATGTTGCTAAACTCTTCTTCAGGGAAGTTGTCAGGCTTCGTGGGACACCCTTGACCATAGTGTCTGATAGAGACCCTAGGTTTGTAAGCCATTTTTGGAGAACCCTATGGGCCCTTCTGGGAACAAAACTCAAGTTCTCCACAACCTACCATCCCCAGATGGATGGACAGACTGAAGTGGTCAACCGATCACTGGGGAGTATCCTTAGGAGTTTGGTAAGTGAACACCCCGGCAATTGGGATAAACTCTTACCCACTGCCGAATTTTCCTACAATAGCACAGTCAACAAGACCATAGTGAAAGTAAACCTAGGTCACATGCATTTCTAAATGTTTTGCATAGGTGGACATACTAGGTTTGTAGATCGCATGACTTGATAATATAATCAACCTTGAAGACTTGTAAAACAAGTAAAGATGTTACCATAGCCATGATTTGAG